>JAJLXO010000248.1:33009-45514 GCA_030571375.1 Botryozyma mucatilis | reverse complement strand
GTAACCACTGCCGCAAATAAACAAATGTATATCTATAACAATATGTATCTATAACACTAAAATTAAGTTAAACTAGTTATTTTCCTATTTTCTAAATAATTACTATATATGGTAAGTAATTTATTATTAATCTATTATATAAACCCTTAACTTGGCTGCACAGGCTAAAAAGGTCGGCTGGCATTATCAATTCCCTAATTAATAATACTAAATGGGATTATACCGGGTTTACCCTGAGATTACTCAATTTTAAATTAAGAATTGAAATTTTAAAAATTAAAAATTAAAAATTAAAAATATATTATTATATAATACTCAATACTCTGCTTTTTATTGGTTGGTTGCCTCCCAAGATGATGACATGTTTCTATGACAATACCAATTTGGTTTTTAGTTTTCTTCTATAATAAAACAAATCCCAATAGTCAGTCACAATTAAAAGTTTATCACTATTAAATTTTATAGTAATTATAAATATAGTTCAGCACATATAGTAAATAAATAATATTATTTTTAATAAATAATAATAAATAATAAAAAATAATAAATAAAATAATTAGTGCATTTATTTATTAATTTATTTATTTCTTATTTACTATAATAACAACTACAACACAACAAAACAAAACACAACAGTAATAAAAGACAATTATTAACATATTAACAATTTATAATGGATTTTCATAGACTCTTACTTATTCATCCATCACTTTCAAAATCTCAGGAAGGGTTAAAAGATGCTATTGAAAAATATTCAGATAATAAAAATAATAATTTAAATATTATTTTACATCGTCAAATGACTGATAGGCTTTCTGATGGCTCAGTTTCATTAAAAAGAGAGTCGTCTGACTCATCTCCAATACTATATTCTGAGGTTTTTATAATTCCTAATAATTCTTTAATACCAACATCTATTATACCTTCATTATTTGATTTTTTAGCACCAGGAGCAAAAATATATAACGCAAATCCTTCTCAATCTTTTGATGCTATTTCTGCAGGATTTGCTATTTCTGATGAAAATAATGTTAGTGATACTAACAACTCTAATACAAATAATAAATCCGTGTGGATTAAACCTAACACTAAAAAAGCAGTCACTATTTTACGGAAACCATCTTTATTAAATAAAACAAATAATAAATCTAATGACTGTAGCAGTAGAGTAGGAAGAAAATTTAATTTTGCTAAACGAATAAATAAAAAAGAAAATGATCAACCTATACAAAAATCCTTACAAAAAGTAACATTAGAAAGATCTGAATCTCCATCTACTTTACCATTATCATCTTCTATTTTAGCTCAATCTTCTTCACCTACAAGATCCTCTGCTTCTTCATCTTCCTCTTCTTCTACATACTCTGCATCTTCATCTTCTATTGCAATTAATTTGCAAACAAACTCTCCTATTCCGACCGGTTGGAGTTTTGATGATAATAATGATTATGATGATGATGAAAATGCTTATATTGATGAGGATTCTTTAATAAATGATATTTCAATAGTATCTAGATTGGGAAAAATTAAAATCCCTGCAAGGTGTGTACCTAAAAATGGCGAAAAACGACGTAAAGCTTGCAAAGATTGTACATGTGGACTTAAAGAATTAGAAAATATGGAATCCGAAGAAGCTAAAAACCGTCAAGATGAAATCCTTGGTACAGGAAAATCAACACGTGCAAAAAATGGTAATCCAGTTTTATTATCACAAGATGACACTGCTGAAATAGATTTTACAGTACCAGGTAAACAATTTGGTTCATGTGGTTCATGTGCTCTTGGTGATGCTTTTAGATGTGATGGATGTCCATATTTAGGTTTACCGCCTTTTAAGCCTGGTCAAGTTGTTTCTCTTCCAGATGATGATGATGACTTATAAATTTTGATTATTTATTGTACTATTTTATTTTATTTCATTTCGTGTTTATGGGTTGGTATTGTATATGATTAAAGCTATGACGTTTGTGTTATTTTTCTGTTTTAAAATTCTATGAATTTATTACTCTGGTAAAATTAGAATACAAGTTGATATATATATATATATATATATGTACACTTTAGGATGTAGTTAATATTAAAAGTTATTTTTCAGTTTAACATACAATAAAAAATAAATAAATAAAAATAAAAAAAAACATTAAAAAACATTAAAAAACATAACAACATTAACATTCATATAACTAAATAAATAAATACATTAATAAATAAATATAAACAAATAACAAAATAAAAATAAAAATAAAAATAAAAGAATAACAAGGTTATTAGTAGTATTTTTAATCCGCATATTTAAGACGTAAGAAAAAATTAACTAAAACAGCAGCCAATAAAAAGAAACAAAGCATAGTAGGACCAAATCTGTCATCGTATGGACCTGAACCTCTTCTTCTAATAGCAGCAGCTCTCCAATGATAAGTAATTAAAGCATAAAGCATAGTAGCCATTGCAACAAATGTAAATAATCCAGATGATATTCGCGCTATTCGGTCTCCAAAATTAAGTAATCCAACTGATAAACCTCCAAGAATAACTGTGAAATTTAGCCAAGATAAAAATGTTCGTTCATTTGCAAAAAATACTTTTGGTTCAACTCGAACAGGAAGCGCTATTCGCTTACCAGGTGATGTTTGTAAAAGTGGAGCACTAGACATTATATTTGAACGGAAAATAAATGTAAAAAAATTCTATATTATATTTATGCTATATTATTTATTTATATTCTTTATATAAATTCAGATATTAAAAACTCTGATTTTAGTCTCTAAACAAATAAGCTTTAAAATATAAACTAAATAAAATATGTAATCTTAATATGTAAATAATAATAATAATAATAATAATTAATTGATTAATTAATTAATAAACAGACAATTTTAAAAAAGAAAAAATGATAATTCAATACTATTCAAATATTGAAAATTAAAATATATTTATAAACTATGTTTATTTCTTCGTACATAGTAAATTTCGTTTTTCTTCTTAATTTGTATTTCTCACTAACAAAAACAAACTTCATGTTACTGCAGCCACTCAGAACAACTGCTTGGGCCCACGCTGGGTAGAAATGCGATGTAAGTTCTGGGTATTACATTAAAAGCTAAATATGGTATAAATTAGTGTAGGGTAATAATTTTATGTCACGTGAATTATTTATTACAGTATTTGCTTGAAATGAAGGCAGCAATTTATTTGTATATATATATATCTATGTATTCTTATATTTATCTCAATATACCTTTATTATTATACTCTGGATGGGATGAAATATAGTAGTCTTTTTTCTAGTTATACCTTTTATATACCTTTTATAGTTTTATTCATATCACAATGCCTAAAAAATAATTATTGTATTTATGTATGTATTTATCTACTTATTGACTTGTTTATCTGTTATTTTTATATGTAAAAACCTATATGTTTAATCAATTAAAACTATTTAATTGTGTAATCTGTTTTCCTAGTACTTAAATGAAACATTTTTTAAAAGCAATTAGAACCTTTTTTGTATATTTTAGAAGTCTACGTAAACATATATATTGTTCAGTTAGCAACGAGATTTTTTTTATTTTTTTTTTTTTTTTTTAATCCCAATTGTTATTAAATTTAAGGCAGTTTGTTTAATTTGATTCTGCATTTTGTATTTAAATAAAATATCTTGAGAGAAAGCATATAATGCAAGATAATTTTAATATTGTCATATATTTTCATTTATATTTGTATTTGTGTTTGTGTTGTATTGGTGATTTTACTTTTTTAGTATATATGTATAATTGTATTATGTATGTTTGCTTTTATATCTTCCCATGTAATCTAAATTAGCTAAATAAATAAATAAATAAATAAATTAATAAGTAAATCTTTTTTAAAACCAATTAAACTATTTTTTGCTTGACAAAGAAACTTTGTAAATGACGTAGCTGCCATGCTCCTGTTAAACCAAGTACAATAAGCTGAAGTATAGACCATCTAACAGCTCTTGAATTAATTTTTTCGGACTCATTTCGGAAATTAACTTCTCTATCTCTTTCCAATGCTTGTTCTCTTCTGATATCTGTAACTCTTCTTGATAATTCTTTTACTCTTTCAACTAAAGAATCAACCTTATCTTGTCTACGAGAATCAATTTCACTGGATTCACCAATTGCCAAATCAAGTTCCATACGTAATCTGGATGTTCCAGAAAACCATCCTGCTGATGCCTTTGGATGAAAACAAATTCTGTGTTCACCACCATCTGCTGCTGTGAATGTAAATCTTCCTCGAGCTCCTAATCTTTGTCCAACTACTTGATGATCATTATCAAATGTTTCCTTAAAAATAATAATAATAATAAAAACAATTATTTAAATGTTAGATAAAATTGAAAATAAACCAATATCCCAATAGATCTACAAAGCTATTAAAAGAAATAGCAATGTAATTATGGAATTTTTTTTTTTAAAAAAAAAAAATAAATAAATAAATAAATACACACTTTAACTGAAACATATATTCCAAGTTGTGGATTATCAACATATGCTTTTGTTTCTTTATTCAATTGAAATGCCTTAAAAGTGCCTAAAATATTAGTAAAAATTAATCCGAAAACAAAAAAAAAAAAAAAAAAAAAAAAAAAAAAAAAAAAAAAAAAAAAAAAAAAAAAAAAAAAAAAAAAAAAAAAAAAAAAAAAAAAAAAAAAAAAAAAAAAAAAAAAAAAAAAGAAATCACGTACCAACAACTAAAGTATCTTTAGGAAGTTCTTCATAAAAACATTGTTCTTCATTATCATCAATATAAAAATGAAGAGCAGAAACTCGGAGAGTTACAATTAGTAAAAAAAGCAGACTCCAAATGCCCTTTAAACCTAATAATTGAGCCATTTTATACTACGCTTCCACTTCTTTAAAAAATGGATAGCTTTATTACTCTAAAATGATAAAAAAAAATTTTTTTACTTCCCAATTAAATGGTTAATTTTTTTTATATATTTTAACTATTTTATTTCACAACTGTTTAATTTTTTCTTTAATTAAGCTATTTTTAAATTTACAATTTTATTTGTCTTGTTTTTTCGGTCAAAATCTTAAATTTTCGCGTTGGCTAGGACAACAATTACAATTATGAATTACTTTACAACGTGAAAAGAAAACAGAATTAAATAAAAAGTAATTAATAATAAATAGTAGATAATTAATAATAATAATAATAATAAGTATTAATTTGGTAATTAATAACTTCTATTATTATAGCGAAGAACAAATTGATAATACTGATAATAAACATATTATAGTCTAATATAGAATTTAGTTAACTAGTTAAACGATAAATATCTAAATATGACGAACTTAGAAGATGATTCAAGTATAATAGAAAAAGATAATTTACCCAATATGGAAGCAGATAAATTAAATGATATTGGTTTACAAGAAAATTTAAAAAATGAAGTAAATATTAAAGAGTCTGATTTAAAAGGTTCTCTTGAGACAAAACAAGGTATTGATTTACTAAATAGCGAAAATAAATCTTCAATAGATAGTGGGAATTTAGAAAGAAAAACATCCATATTAGATAATATTTCAAATAATAAGTCTGCTAGTGAATTAATTAATAGTTCACATTTGGTTGTACCATCATCAAAATTAAAAAATACTCCAGTATGTATATGCAGATTCTTTTTTTTTTTAAAAAAAAAAAAAAATTTTTATTTTTAGGAAATTATCTAACTTTTTTTTTTTTTTTTTTTTTTTTTTTTTGTTTTTTAGCCAATTAATGTTCAAACATTAATAGATATTGTATCGCAAGCAGCTGATCGAATATTTCCAACCAGCTTTAAATACGATCATGAAGAAGCAAGGAAAAAACACAATTTATTAGTGGTACGTTAATTATATAAATATTTGCCTATAATATATAAGGCTATTAATAATATACATTATAAACTATATTATATATTATATTATATTAAATTAAATTCTATTATTAACTTTAATTACGAATGTTTATATGAACAGAATGACATTTCAAAACAATTACAACCGTTAGTTACAAAACATAAAATAGTAATTTTTGCAACTACTGTAGAACATATAGGACCAGGAGCAGATTCAGACAAGAGTATAGCAACACCAGGAATAGTTGTAAGTACAACTGGATTATGGAACTCTGCTACAGATGGACAATGGAATTTCCATTGGACTGGTGGAGATCCTTCTAATGGTGTTGACGTTATTATTTCTTTGGTTTGGGTTCAGGTTGGCTCTGTTTAATTATGTGAGTGTATTTAAAATTGCTTATAAATTAGTTGTGTTTGTTTACCATGATTTGTATCATGTACTAATTATTTAAATCTTTATGTACTAATCTATATATTATAGTGATATTTATAGTTGAATTATATACACTATTTGATTATACTATATATATATATATATATATGCATACATAAAGACATGCATATAAGTTTTATGTGGATACATATACATATATGTACATATGATAATATATACAACTTTTCTTTTTTTTTTTTAAGGCATATGTTTACATTTATATTTATATCTATATCTATATTTATATTTATATTTATACATACATTGACTGTTTAATTAGCATTTTTATTTGAATCTTCATTTAATAGTATACTTTTTCTTCTTTTAATTCGTACTACTCTTGAAATAAGTTGTAAACTTTCAAAGTAAACCTAGGAAAATACCCATTTAATACTCAACATTTAATACTCAAAAGACCATCTTTTTTTTAGATCATTTGTTAGTATCATTGTTTCCTTGTGTCCATGTTTTCCAGAATTGAACTTTTTTAATCGAATAGAAGTTTGGAAACGATTAAAAGAACCGTTTTTAAAATAAATTACCGTTTATCTTTTTCAGTAAACCTGTCCTAAATTATTACATTATCAGTTTTGGAGTCGTAAATATTCGTAATTTAGTGTAAATTTGCAAAATTTTGGATAAAAACAGAAATATAGCTAAGTAAATAAATAAATGAAATAAAAAGATCAAAAAATATATAAATTAATAACAAATAAATAATAATAATAATAATAATAATAAAAGCTAAACTTAAAAAGCAGCATTTATACAGAAGAAGTAATTTTAATTTTATTTATTGTTAATTTATTTATGTGGAATATTTAAATTGTAAGAATAATTAAATATTTATATTAGTTAAGGGCAAAAGGTATGTGACGAAACAAAAAAAAAAAATTCAATTTTATTTTTCTTTCTTTTTTTATTTATTACTTTCAGTTGATTGCTTTTATGTCTTTTAAATTTCTTCATATACTAATTTAATTTTTGCAAGATCGCTTTTTATTTAGTCCTTACCATACTTATTTAATGACTAAACCTCGACATCTTCCTTCAGCTGTAGGTCCTCATTCAAAGGCTGCAAAACTTTCTTCAAGAAGATCGGCTCGAATTGCAGCTGCGAATTCAAATTCAACTACAGATAATAAAAATTCAGAAAAAGAGAATTCTGAATTTTTGAAACCTGATATTAATCCACCTTATTCTCCAAATTTCCCAATTCCTGATTCTTCTACTGATTTTCCAGTATCTGATAGACGAAATGATAATTTATCAGCAGATGAAAATGTACAAAATGATTCAATTAATAATATAATTACTCAAAATAATACTCATGGACTCTTAGATACACAAAGCTTCGATGAGTTACCCAATTTATCGGCAAATAATGAGTTTACAGATATGTTTAGCGCTTCTGGTACAACTGAATGGACTCGAAATTCAAATTATTCTGTTCATAAATTGCCTGCAACACCAACTGTACTTTTAGAAGCAGATTTCGACAATATTTTAAGTCCTAGTAAGAAAATTATCTCGTTTCAACAATTTGGTGAAATAGATCAATCAACTCAATATGCTGTAGTTGCAAATAAAAAATCTGTATATGTATGGAATTATAATGCTCCTGATAGATTGCCTGTCACAATGTCTTTTCCTTTATCACAATCCCATCCTGATATGAGAGGACCGTTGGCACTTTTAATACCTCCTTCTGCGGGTTCAAGTGAACCAGGCTTAGTAATAATATTACCTTCAACTGGTAAAGCAACATACTGGGAAGCAATTGGTGGTGCGATAGCTGATGGGTTATTGCAACGTAAAAAGGGAATTGAAGCGTTAATACCAATATCATACTCTACCACATCATTTACCGGAGAATATATTGAATGTGTAAAATATTTTCAACCTTTAGGTGTATTATGTTCAACCTCATCAGGCAGATTTTTTTTACTAGACTTACGTGATGCAGGTGGTCATCCACAACTTGAAGTCCTTCCAATCCGAAGATCACGTTTAAATAACTCTATATGGTCAACATTAAAATCAACTTTATCAATAAACTCAAATTACAGGTCCATAGTTGATTTCAAATCTGTTCCATCCGAATTCAATGATCAGGTTGACGGGTTTAACTCTACGACTCCTCCTTCTTCCATTTATTCTCCTTTAGATTCAAAACCCAATTGGGAATCTGCAGAAAATAAAGAAATAAATGGTTTAAAAGAGGTTGTTTTTGCAACTGCTGCAGGTGCTGTTTCTCGCTGGTTAATAGGAAAATCAGCGAATTTTCAACTTTTATTTTCTCAGGATCTAAAAGATTTACTAGTAGCTGCTATTTCGGACATTTATCCTTATGCATCTAAATCTTTTGTTTTGCATGACATAGAACCTTTGTCTTTTCAGATAGCTTCTAAAATTTCTCAGGAAGCAACTTATTCTTCTCCGTCTAAAAAAGACCCTATGTATCCAGTCGGTTCTGATCCTGAGTCTTCTCGTTCAGTTATTCTGCTTTGTTCAATTTATGACACTTCTGGTTCTTCCCCTCGTCCTTATTATTTCTTATTTACTGTGCTTCTTGATTTAGTGGATACTAGAGTATTATCAGTATATAGAGTCACTACACCTCTTCCCACTTCTATTCGACGACCTCAAATATTATTTCCACAGCCTTATGATACTGTTTTCTTATTGTTTTCACACTCTGTTGTTTTAGTTAACTTATTTTCTCAAAAGGAAAGTTTCTCGTCGCTATCAACACAACCCTCACTTCATAAAATTAGCTCTCAATCTATTTTGGCAAGAAAACTTTACAGATGGGAAGATTCAATTCAATTTAAACCTGATGTTTTTATTTTGTCGGCTGGTCTTGAAAATATGATAATTAAGGAAAAGCTAAATCATTCTCAGCAAATAATAAGAAATCCTGGTGTCGTAATAACAACTTCTAATGCTGGAGTTTTGCGGATAGAGAAATTGTCTGAATCTGAATTTAATTCTAACTTTATGCAACAGCATCTGCCATATCCATCTTCTGATTTATCTCAAATTCAATATCAGTCTTCTGATGAAAATGAATCACCTGATACCCATAGAACAGTTTTAAAGTCAAAAATAGAACAAGCAATATTTTATGGCTTTATACACAATAATCCTTTGGATTTTATTGCTTCTGATAATAACACTAGTAGCGATAATAAAGGCAACTGGTTTACATTGATTGAAAATATTGTTTTGGAAATAAGTAGTGAGGTACTATCTTCTAAGTCTACGTATATTCCTCCAGTGCTACTTTCTGTGGAAGATCATTTAGAATATCGCTGTATTGCATTGAAAAACTTAGCAAAGTATTTAAATGCTCAAAAGCTTAATTTTTTATCTGCAAGTACACGTGTTCAGTTATTGAGTGATCTTGAAATATGCGAATCAGCAAAAAATGTATGGAAATTACATAATTCTTGGTTGAACGAACAAGATTCTATTTTAAAAGAAGTCAACAGTACTTCTAAGTCAAATGGAAATAACGGAAACAATGATCGTAGTTCTTCAGATATTTTTTATGCTGCTATATCAGAGTTGAAATATTCTGATAATAGAAAAGTAGATGATGATATTGTCAGAAACTGGTTCTTTTGTAATATTCATGATTTACCATTTTTATTAAGAGAATCGGCTGCATTTTTCTATAGCTCACAAAATTTTCGACAATTTAGTAATATTCGTTATGATAATACAATAAAGCAAGTAATAGATGTAAATTCTATATTTATTGAAGCTTTAACGAATGGAGCGTATTTGACGAGAAGTTTATATCAAAAATCATTATATAATCTTTCGGCAGAAGATTTATTAACTTATTTTGAACCAGTAAGCTTAACAACAGGAAGTAAGATTTCCACGACAAATGTAGGATTATGGACCTCTTTGCCTGAACTGATTGCATCGTTAGTTGAACAGTTTGATCTTACAAAAGCAGTGGTTAGCAATTTATGGCAACATAAAGATGAAGATTCAAGTTCGGGCTTTATCAATGCCATCCAAACCTTAGTATCTCAACTTGTACTTTTATCAGAAGCACTTTGTCGTGTCCATTGTGAACGATCGAATTGGTGTGCGTCAGTTGCGAAATACTTAACTGATAATGAAAGTTCTGACTCCTACATTAATTTTTCAAAATTAATTTATAAAGAAGGAGAGTCGATATCAGCACAGTATTTGGCTGATCGAGGCGGATGGATCCTTTCTTTAGTAGAACTTGGAAAAAAGCCAGATGCATTTAGAATTGCTGAACAATATCGTGATTATGCATCTCTTGTTCAAATGTGCGAAAGTGAGCGTGAAGATTATGGATCAGAATCTTCTTATGTAAATGCTGGAAGAAAAGTTGACTCAAAAATAATACACTATTTAGAAAAGTACAATTATCCGTTTTCAAAAGCGCTTTTCCAATATTACATTGACACAAACCAAAATTACTTTTTACTACACAGATTTCCTGATTATTCCTACTATCTGGATAAGTTTTTCACTGAAAAGCTTCGTATATCTGCTAATGATCATGTAAGAGTCAGCAACATTGCATGGATTCAAGCGGTAAAAGAGTCAAGGTATAGGGAGGCTTCTACAATACTGGATGAAATAACTGTTCCTAAAGAGAAAAGAGCGAATGCTAAGAGGTTTTGGTTAGGAGTTTCGAAGTTGGCTACTTTTGTTTCTCTGAACACAACTAATGATTCTGGGGAAAAGGAAGCTTTAATGACGCTATTACAAGAAACTAACAACAAATTACAAACTGCTGATATTCAGAAATTGATATTGGTTGAGGCTGAAAAGAAAATCGTTAGCATAGATTATAATGAGCAAGAGTTACTATTAGACGCAAAGATAGATAAAGTTGTAGAAAAATTAGGCACTTTAGTCACGAAAGTTGGTGGGAAATTTTTAGTTAATACTCTACGCTCAGGATTACAAGATTTATTTCAAGATAAAGTTTTGTCTGATGAAAAACTCATAAACGTTTTAACTCTGCTAGATAGTAAATCAGATTTGGCGGGATATCAGCGACATTTTTTTTACGCTTTGCAAGTTGTCAATCTATCAGCAAATTTGGATCGAATAAAATTTGAAATGGAAAAAATAGTTTGGCGTAGGTGTATTTTAGCAGATAATTGGGATAAAATATTTGAAACAAATAGTAAGTCGGATACTGCATTATTATTAGAAGGAGAAAAATTTGCTTTGTATAGCACACTTTATTTATCATATGCATCAGGTTTAATAAATGATCGATCAACTATCCATGTTCCTCGTATAAGTGAAGACTTACTGATTGCAGATTCTTTATTAACAGATGAATCTTTAGCAATAAAATATCCTGATGCTAGCCAATCTGAACTAGACATGATTAGAGAGCACTTAAAAAATGAGAATAATACATTAAAGGATTATATTAATAATAGGCCATTATTGTCTTGGATAGATAGTCTTAGTCGTATTGCAAAGGAAGAAAGTTCAAAATTAACATCTCCGTTTCATAAAGAAGAGGATTTAAGTGGTGTGCTTAAGTTATCTCCGATAAATAGTGAATCGTCATTTGAGATGGTTACTGATGAAGATGTGATGGAATGTAATTAGAAGAAAGTAATAGTAAAAAATGTTTTTGATATTTAATGTAATTTTAATTTTATGAAGTGTGGAATTCAATTTTTTTGATTATTAGAAAGCTTTTATTGTTTTTTTTATTTTTTTAATTTGGCTTTTACTATAGTTTTTATTTTTTTATTTTGACTTTTACTATACTTTGTTATTTTTTAAATAAATATTTTATTTAAAGATACAAACATCTCATAAGAGTAAATAATATTGAGAAAAGATAATTTTAAAGGTTAAACAGCATATTGTTATAATGGGATTTTCATATTATTATTGTTATTATTGGTAAATATATTATTCAATTGTTAATACTTTAAATGTTGCAAATGACTAGAATTATATATGAAGGAAAAAAAACAAATTTTACTCAGTTGTTTTATATATTTTTTTAATTTGAAGTTTATTCATTTGTTTTTTCTTCTGGCAAATCACTCAATCTAATTCTTACAAGCGTCTCAGGTAGAGAAATTTGTTCATCAAGTTGAGTATTATTCGTATCATTAGAAGCCATTTGAGATAGAGGAGCTAATAAATAAAATTAGTATATGAAA
>JAJLXO010000248.1:19275-32909 GCA_030571375.1 Botryozyma mucatilis | reverse complement strand
ACACAAATCTCCACTAAGTTGTTTCATTTTAAGTAAATTGTTTAATTCTTTTCTTTTACTTTCAATTGTTGATGCGAGTATTGCTATATTCTGAGCACCAGAATTTACATTATTTGTATTTCTACTATTAGAAGATGAATTTTCATTTCTTGCAGGAGTTCTTACTCCCTGTGATTTTCTGTAGCCAAACATGGTTATTAAAATTACGTGAAATTTAAAAATATTATTTTGTACATTCTATTTTTTAACTATATAAATAGGAATTCATAAATGATGTATTTGATTAAATTTTTTATTATAATATAATAGTGTATATAATACATAAAATAAATAATAATAATAAAAGTTACGTTATGTCGCTATAATTAAATTATATAATTTAAATGTTAATCACTATGTGTTTATGATATACTATATATTTTTTTAAAATTAATAGTAATAAATGATAAATTACATATAATCTAGATTTTATAATATCAAATATTATAAGATTTATAATTTTTACACTTAAAAATAAATTAGAACAATTTAAATGCATCCAAATAATTCGAATGCATTTAAATTTTGTTTCTTTATAGTGAACAGAATATATTATTAACTTAATAGATTACTTAATTATTATTCTTTTGTTAATAATAAAGTAATTATATAGCGAAAATTCACTAAATAGAAATTCATTATATAAAAGAAAACCAAATCTCAATATAAATTTAAACACCATATAAATCAATTAAATTAATTAATTTATTATTTTTTTTATTAATTAATTAGTTTGAAACTGAAATTTATTTTTGTTTTTCCTTAACAATTATTTGTAAATACGATTGTCATGGATACTAATAAAAACAAATACTAACCCTCTAGATGGTTTAAAATAAATAAAAACAATTTAAATTTGTAGGAAATAATTTTAAAAGTCATCGTGTAAAGAAAAGAAAAAAAAAAAAAAAACACTATTTCTATAATAGTGCTGTAATATTTAGTTGATTCTTTAATAAAGGAATGATAGATTAAATGCTGGTTTATTTTTATTTAAAAAAATAAATAAATAAAAGTATTACTATAAACGGTTTTTCTATGTTTATTAGGTTTCTTAGGTTTCTTTCAAATAGTGAAAATAGATTATAAGGTGCGAATAATAATTAAAAAAAAAAAAAAAAAAAAAAAAAAACTAAATAAAAGTATATGGAAGTATATGGTATTATTATATGCCTTATATTCTAAACTTTTAATATTGTTGGTTGTCATTAGAAAAAAAAAAATACAAAAAATAATAATTTTTTGTATTTTAATTTATATATATAATTTAAAAAATTGATAAATTAATTAACTCTCCATAGTCAAATATTAAACCTATTTGGTATTTAATATTTTTTTTTTAAATTACATCCAAATAATCATTTCCAAATGGCTAGGCTGGCTCATAAAGCACAACCAACAAATCCAACAATACTACGGCTGAATTCTTATTCGAAATCACAAGGACAGCTACAACCACAACTGTACTCTATTGGAATGCAATGCAATAATAATAATAATAATAATAATAATATTGATAATATTGATAACAGTAATAATTTTAATAATAATGTATCAATTTCAAATGAAGTTTCAGATTTAATTAAAAGAAAATATCAACGACAAAATAAAGATCTAGCTAAAGCTAATTCTATGCAAGCTGTAAGGATTAGTAATTTAGAAACAAAAATCGCAGAATTATTAGATGAGAATATCGCTTTACGGTCGCAAACTATAAAACAACAAAGATATTGTAATAATAAATTTTCTTATGCTGCAAAATCAATGTATGATGAAATACAAACTAAATTGAATCAAATGAATCAAATATTGGGAAAATTTGTCATAGATAGTCAAAAAGATATAAATCAACTATCGTTTCAAAACAATATTTATAATGTAATGCAAAATCCTAATGAAAATAACTCAATTCCATCACTAAAATTTAATTTAATTCCAAATCTTTTAACTGGTTTGCAAAATAATATACCCCGAGTGAATGAGTATCTAGATAATAATATAGATTTCAATAATAATACCAATAATAATGATATCAATATAAAAAACAATATCGATAATCTCAATAATAATGATATCAATATAAAAAACAATATCGATAATCTCAATAATAATTGCATCAATATAAATAACGGTAAAAATAGTACCAATAATAGTTGCATTAATATAAACAATCTTAATAATAATACTCAAGATAATCAACAAATAGATTATCAAAATTATGATATAAAAGCTGAAGAAGATATAAATATATTAGAAGAACAAAATGAGGTTAAAGAATATGCAAATAATGTGGAATTAGAAAATAAAGGTCTTCCTTTTATAGATGAAGACGATGTTTTAGATACTTCATCTTCTTTTATTTCAACTAATATACACGCAGAATCATTTCATGATTTGCCATCTAATGACGAGTATAATACACTTATAAAAACTTCCCCTTCAAAATTAGAATCTTTTTCTACAAAACAAAAAAAGAGAAGAGAAAGTGGACCACTTTATGTAGATTTTAACATATTTTCTGACAGTTCTCCAAACGAAAATATACCCAAGGAATTCGAAAGTATCGAGAAGGTTTCACTAGAAATTAGCAAAGATAATTTGATTCCAAATGAAGAGCGAGAGCGAGAAAAGAAAAGTCAAACTCAAACTCAAACTCAAACTCAAGAAACATTTATACTATCAGAAAGAACAATTCCAAAAAATTTTAATAAATTTAAAACTAAAACTAAACCAAAAGATAATGATGTTATGCCTGAGACAGTATTGCCTGGTGCAAGATCAACAGGCCGAAGGAAAAAACCAATAAATTATGCATTACCGTCTTTACGAACAAAGATGCGTCGTGAAAGTGTTTCTTTAGTCGATGCGGTTACCACACATACATCAATTAATGAAGAAAATAAAAAAATTTCCGATGATTCAGTTGAAAACAAAAAAAGTATTTCTGAATTATTAACAGATAGTGAAACTGGATCTGAAACCAAAACTGAATTGAATACTATTCCATTAAAACTCAAAGAAGATTTAGACAATAAAGAAAATTTAACTGAATTTCCTCGAAAAAAAGTTAAGAAAATGTCTAGCGAGATAAAAGTTAAAAATAAAAAAAAATCTAATGAAGGATTCGATAAAAATTTAGACGAAAGTTTGAATAATAAAGTTCAAACTAGGGTAACCGATGATAGCTTAATTGTAAAAATTGCAAAGGAAGATATTAATGATTTTAAAAAAAATATGTTATCATCAAAGTGCTCGAATAAATCTACAATAAATAAACTAAAAGAAAAGTCTGTTAAAGAAAAAAAATCAGAAAATTATAAAAGTGGTAGTTATAAAAATTTGAATGACAATAAAGAAAATAATGAAGTCCATGATGAACCAAATTATGTAATTAATGCATTTAACGGAAGACCAATAAGAAATGCTAGAAGTTTGTATGGTTCGCGGAGGAATACGATTGCTTCTGTTGAAGAGTCTAAGTCAAACAGTACTGTTGTTCATGCTAGTACTACAAAACGGATATCCAAACGAAGACACAGTCAATTAATGTGATTAGTTTAAATTTTAGATTGTATAAATATTTATTTAGATTTAATAGAAATAAAAGGGAATTAAAATGGAGAATATTGCTTAGCTTAATTTTGTATGTTACAGGTTTTATTAGGAGTATTATACATATCTATTGAATAGGTTTACATGTGTACAGAGACATTTTATAGATGTAAATAAATATAAATATATATATATATATATATATATATATAAAATGAATTGTAAAAGATTATTTACATAATGATATTTAATATTTAATATTTAATAAATTTAATTAATCTGCATTATAATTATTAGTAATAAAGTATATAAAAATAAAATTCTAAATGGTTTTTTTAATAGTATAGATTAGTTTTATTTATAAAAGTATTTAATGGTAAAATAATATCTTATTTATGATTTAATATAATATATATAGACAATATTAAAATATTACATAATAAATTTACTTGTTAATTGCTAATTCTAGCCTCAAATAATAATAATAAAAACTAAACTAAAAAAAGATACGCTAAAAAAAAATAAATAAACTAAAATAAATAAAATAAAATAAAATAAAATAAAATGAAATAAAATAAAACAAAAGAGAGTGGATATATATGTAACTATAGAAACTTATATCAGCGCGATGTATTACCCTGCATAATTAGCGTTTGGTTATTTTACTTGTTAAATTAATTCTATTAAATAGATTGTGATTTATATTATTAGTGTATTGCTATTATTTATTATTTATTATTTATTATTTATTATAGTGTTTTATTTATTATATTTATTATTATTTATTATTTATTAGTATAGCTTATTATATCTAGATAAACTATTTTAAGTTTTAAAGTTTTTTATTTGTAAAAACTATAGTATTTATACAATATAGAAATAAAATAATAATAATAAATAAATAAGTAAAAATAAAAATAAATAAGCATACAGATAGATATATAATTATTAAATAATATTTAATAAATATTTAATATAATTGACTATTTCTAGTATACTATTATTTTAGTAGTTTGATAGTAATTTTTTGCACTTTTTATAGAAAATATTTGTTGTTAATATTAATTGGATAAAATATCAAAAAAAAAAAAAAAAAAAACACTTGTTTTTTCTGATATTTTACTATAATATTATTTCAACAAAAAAAAAATAAAAAAAATTTGATCTGTTACTTTATTCTTTATTTTACTTTATTATACTTTATTTGTGTAATAACGTTAATTAATTTTGGGCTGATAAATTAAATTGGTAAGTCTTATATGCTGTTATATTAGGATTTTTATTTCTATAAAGCTATTTATTAGTATTTTTTGTTTTACTTTATTTTTTAATATATTTAATATATTGTGTTCATTCGTTTTTTATTGTTTAATATTTATTATTATTTATTATTTATTTATTTAGCATTTATGTAGCATTTATTTAGCATTTATTATTTATTATTATTTATTATTATTTATTATTATTTATTATTATTTATTATTATTTATTATTATTTATTATTATTTATTATTATTTATTATTATTTATTATTATTTATTATTTATTATTATTATTATTATATTATTATATTATTATATTATTATTATATTATTATTATATTATTATTATATTATTATTATTATTATTATTATTATTATTATTATTATTATTATTATTATTATTATTATTATTATTATTATTATTATTATTATTATTATTATTATTATTATTATTATTATTATTATTATTATTATTATTATTATTATTATTATTATTATTATTATTATTATTATTATTATTATTATTATTATTATTACTATTATATTATTATTATTATTATTATTAATTACTAATCTTGCTTGCTAGATTAACGCGCATAGTATTTATTTCTATTACTATTAACATACATTTTAGCATTTTTATCAACTAAGTTAATTTTTCAGATTTTGCTTTGGTTTGTTTACTATCAATAATAATTAATAAGGAAAATAAACTAATAAACTAAAAAAATCAAGTATTGAAATTCAATTTAGTAACATATTTACTCGTGCCAAAGTGAAATTTATCTGGAAGAAATTATTAAGCTTTAATTGTTAATTTGACTCATTATTCATTAAAATTTGCTTATTGAATATAAACATAATTATTCTTATATTTATATTGCCTACTTATATATTTATTTAGCAGCTTTCTTGCGATTATTAATCAATTTTTATTTTATTGTTTTTCCTATATCACAAGTATAAATTTCCTCTTTTATTATTTACAATTAAACACAGTTAAAAATGACAACTACGGTCAATAATAGCGGCCAGATTGGTGGTAGAAATCAATATAGGTCTCAAGGTGACTTCCGTTCATCAAAAAATTCTTCAGGAAATGATAATCAAGGAAAAAAATCTTCAAAAGTATGGAATAATGCTTATCAACCAAACCAAAGACAAAATCAATATGACATTCGAAGAGATATTTCCTTTAACAAATCGGAATATTCTGCTCCAAATAGAACCGCTTCTCCAGCAAATCGTGATCGGCAAAGAAATTTAAATAATGATAATGAGTTACAAGAAGCTCACATGCACGATCGTTTGCTATTTTTACTAGTAAAATCAATTGGTAAAAATGTAATTGTTACCGTTAAATCAGGCGCAAGGTATAGTGGAATTTTATCTTCTGCATATACTGAATCCGATTTAAGTATTTCTATTAAATATGCAAAAAGAATATCTACCCCTGAAGATACAGAAGATTACAATCTCTCACATAAAGGAATAATTAATACACTTGTAATAGTTTCAAAAGATTTAATGGATATAGAAATTAAAAGAGTAGATCTTGAAAAGGAATCCGAATTTGCTTTTAAAACTGATTCAGATATTTCTTCAAAAGCAAATAATGGTGAAATTCATGAAAGAGAACTTCAACCTTGGAAACCAGATACTGATGTACAAATGAACGGTTTAGAAGAAGGCTTTTCAAAATCAGATGATTGGGATCAATTTGCTGCAAATAAGGAATTATTTGGTGTTCAATCAACTTATAAAGAGGAATTTTATACAACAAAATTGGACACATCTCATCCATTATATAAGGAGAGAGAATTGGAAGCTGAACGTGTTGCAAAAGAAATAGAGAATCAAGCTCATGGCGGTAATATACATTTAGCTGAAGAGCGTGGAATTATCATTGATGATAGTGGAGTTGATGAAGAAGATAAATACTCAGGCGTCAAGAGATCTCCCTCCCAACATTTTCAATCTTCTAAGTTTAACAAGGAAAAATCTCCAACGCAAGACAAAAATACAAACGAATCAACCTCATCTTCTCGTTTATCGAAATCAGCATTGCATCTTCCGCTTAAAGATAAAATTCCCTCACAAACCCAAAAAGAAAATAATGCTTCTAAAAATCATCCTTCATCTGGCTCAAGTGATCTATATCCTACCAAATCTTTGCCTAAACAAGAAGATAAAAAATCTGCAAAAGCATTGGATTCTTCTAATGATGCACCTAAATCAAGTAATGTGTTGTCTCGCAAAAAGGAGTTTATTGATAAAGATTTGATAGGTACTTTCAAACAGTTTTTGAATGATGAAAAAGAAAGATTCCAGCAAAAAAAGTTAGCGTCATATCGAAAAGAAACAGATGTAAAGTTGAACGATCTTATGAAATTTTCTCAAAGTTTCAAGCTAAAAACTCCAGTACCCGCTGATCTTGTTCCAATTCTTGCAAAAGATAAAGCAAAGCAAGAAGAAATAGTAAGCAAGTCAGCTGCAAATATGCTGATTGAATCCACAAGATCCTCAGCCAATTCTTCAAGAGCAGATAATTCTAGAAGTTCATCTCAACATAATTCTAGACCTTATAATAATAATAATAAATCAGCTAGTCCAATGCAAAACAATGGTAAATTTCATAATGAGCCTACTTCTCGTAAATTTAATTTACAAGCTAGTGAATTTAAACCAAATCCTTATGCTGCAAACTTTACACCTGGTTTACCTCATTCTAATTTGCAGTCGGTCCAATCAAGTGCTGTTTCATCACCATTACCACCACACAATAAACCTCATTCTACCTCACCAAACCAAATTTTCTTTGGAAATAAGAAAATCCCTACCGGTAAACGTCCAAAGATCACAGATGGTTTCAATCCATTCATGCATGCTAAATTTGAATTTGATGAGGCTCAAAAATTAAAACAAGTAAAATCTGTTGCAGAGGCCGAAATAGATAAGGTTAAGCCAAATACTGAAGGTAAAACCTCTGAGCTTTCTAATGATAAAACTAATTCTGAAAAACCAGCAGAATTTCATATTGATAGGGCATTTACATTTGCTCCCACTTGGCCATTTAATATTGATAAGCCATTTTCTGAGTATTTCACTATACAAATTGAACCTGTGCGCCCCATTGCATCTCATGTATCTTCTCCACGCGTTCAAACTAGAATAGCATCTCCATTGCAAGCAACAGTTCCTTATTCTAATGCAACAATGCTTCAATCTTACTCTTATGGTAATGGAGTACCATATATGGTTCCTGGGGCAATGATTCCAAATTACGATGACTATAATCGTAACAATGCTAGTGCTGTTCAAGGCTCCCCCGATATTGCTAACGCAGTTGCCGCTCAGGCTCAAATGCAAGCTGCTTTCTCAGCACAAGGAAATCCAATTAATTCTCAAATGGCGCAAGGCTATGGTCAACCGCTAGGTGGTTTTGTATATTTACCACAGCCTGGCGCTCAATATCAACAATATATACAACCTACATACCGCCCTGGAGTTTCTCAATCTTACATGCCTGCACAATTTATGCCACAAAGTTATCAAAATCAATTTGCTTATCAAGGTGTTCAAAATTTAAGCCCTTCGTCGCCATATATACCGGCTAATAGATATTATCCTCAAATGAGAAACTCTGGGTATCCACCTTACTACCAAACAGGACAGCATTTACAACCTGCCGGAACCCCTACAAACTACTCTCCCCATCTTCAAGACGCAAAGCAAAATGAGCAATATCAACATATTCCACAAAATAATGACTAATGAAAACGTATTTAACTTATCAATAAGGAAAGCATGTGATTTTATGATGAATATGAAAAAAAGAAGAAAAAACCAATTAACAAATGAAATGAAAAATGAAAAATGAAAAAAAAATGAAAAAAATGAAAAAAAGATAGTAAAATAAAAATTGGATTTGGAAAAAAATGGGTCGGAAATTTTTTATATTAAAATATATATATAATAAAAAGTGAAAAAAAAAAAAATTAAATTTGGTTAAACTCATTACACTAAAAAAAAAAATATAAAATAAAAATAAAAAATAAAAATAAAAAATAAAAAAAAATAAAAAAACCTACGCTTTATTCATTTTTCGGAACTGAAAATGTAACAATAGTTTATTAGAAAAGGGGTTTTTACATATTTCAATACATGATAATGTCAATATTGATTTATTGAAATTTTTTTTTTTTTTCTTTTTTTTTTTTTTTTCAGTTGAAAGTGTGTATAATCATTTTGTAAGAATGGTTCCTTCTGCTGAAAATGGATGATCACGTTTTTACATATTGAACACGATTATATTTATCTGGTATGAGTTTCCATTCCTTGCCTTTTTTATCTTAAAAAAAAAAAAAATTCTGTTCTTCCCAGGGGTCTTTCAATTATGTTTAAGTTTGAAGTTTAATTTGTTTATATTGGTTAATTGGCATTGACCTTTTTCTTATTTTTTTTTTTTTTTTTTTTTTTTTTTTTTTTTTTTTTTTTTTTTTTTTTTTTTTTTTTTTTTTTTTTTTTTTTTTTTTTTTTTTCATACTTGGTATTTACATTTTAAAAAAATTTTACTCTTTATTATTTATAATAATACACTTTTACCATTAATTAATTACATAAGTAAATGTTTAATATCAATTTTAACACAAAATTTAGAACGTCTTTTTATCTGAAGTTCCTAAATTATTACCAGTCTTCGTCGCCCCAGCCTTTTTCATCTTCTTCTTGTACTTGCACATCAAAAGAAATTTGATTTTTCGACTTAGAGTTTTGAACTTTATTTTGTGGATTATTAATCGAAGTACGACTAATAGGAAATGTTGAAGCCCGAGTTGCCACTGGTTTAAAGTTTTGCTTGGAAGGTGTAAAAGAGGCCGTATTGATATTACTTTTATTCATAGAAGGTTTATTATTTAGTAACGTATTGTCATCATTTTCATCATCGTTTTCAGGGAATTCGCCCCATTTAGAATTCAAATCTGCCTCAAAAGGATCAACTTCATCATCAAAAAAAATTTCGTCTTCGTCATTATCATCAATATCACTATTATTTTCATTGTAAATATCTTGACTAGAAGTATATTTGGTGGTCGCCATTGAATTGAAGGCAGAATTCGGACCATTTTCTTTTCTATTAGATACCTTGAGATCAGAAAGATCAGAAGATAGTTTTGCTGAAGAAGGCATAGATGATAATGAAGAAGATGATTGCTTTGCTGAAGAGTCATTCAATTTATACCAGCCAAAGACATTACTTAAGTTAATTTTAGAGTTGTTTGACTCTTCCCTTTTTGATGTTTTGTTATCTGAAGAAAATGAATCTACAGTAAGAACTTGTTTAGATTCTGCATCCTCACTTCTGGGCAAAGTCTGTGCATGATCTTTAACCTTTTTTAAAAATAGATTTAAAGTACTAGAAGCTTCATCTCTAACTAGAAATTCTTTATCTAACAAACTAACACATAAACTAGGAAGAACGAATTCTGCGGACTCCATAGGAGAAAAATAATCAATGGTAGCTTTTAACGCTAGTAGAGCTGCATGTCTTGAGTGAACAAAAGGGTCTCTAAGAGATTTACAAAAGGCTGCAGATAAAACCTTCACACGGTTGTTTTGTCCAATATAAGAAGCAATTTTTCCTAGACATATAGTTGTATTAGTCCGTATTCCCTGGAGTGAGTCATTTTGGGTTTTCGCCAAGCTACGAAGTAATGAGTTATTGATATTCCTAGCAGTAAGATGTGATATAAGAAAAGGCACGGCTTTAACTGTTGCCTCTCTGACAGCAGGAGTGGGATCTGTAAACCCAGTTATAAATCCTGGAAATATAACATTATTAATAGTATTATCTGATAATGAGTCTACGTATAACGGCAGTGTGTTAACAAAGGCAAGCTTCATATGAGGAGTTCTTATAGTTAAAGCTTTATTAATTACTGGCAAAACCAATGCTTCAACTTCTTTTGTGGATAAACCATTTTGTGAGTTTGTTGATAAATTTTGTGAAAGCAAAGACATAATAAATTTATAAACGCCAGGAAAGGTACCCCCAAATTCGAAATACTTTGTAAGTACAGGAAGAAGTTTAACGCGAGCATAATTTGGAGGTAATATATCTTTTACTTTTTCTAGTTCTTCCAAAAATACTTTTAAACTCTCACCTTCTTGAATACTAGATAAATTTTCAACTTGCTCAGTTACATTAATTAAATCAGTAGTAAACGCACCATTCCTTTTTGATGATTCTATAAATTGAGCTATTGAATAGCGTTGTCTAGGATGAGCAGAAATCAATTTTTTGTAAGGTTGTGCTAATTTTGTCGGGATTGATTTTGTTTGCATAAGTTTAGATGGAGTATTAGTAATATCATCATTAAATATTTGATAAATTAAAAGACCCAAAAGCCATGAATCAATTGAATGTGGAGGACTTTTGCGTAAAGCATCCCAACCATTTGAAGCTTCTGGAGGTGCATATCTTCCGGCTTGAGGCATTAAACCAGAATATAAATATAACATTGAATCTTCTGGAGCTTCTGATCCTTCTATAGTGTTATGTGCTTGTGTATTTGAAGACACTGGAGTAACTAATTCAAAACCACCTATTTTCCATTCACCACTTTCAGTTACAAAAATGCTTGAAATTTGTAAACTTCCATGAGTAAAACCAGCATCATTTATTTGTTTAAGAGTTTTTGAAATATTGTATATACCCCATTTGAAAGTCTCATATTGTTTTAATTTTTCTTTTTGGTTTACATTTGTTGTATTTAATGTTTGCAAGTAAATAGACAACGGAGTCGCTCTTTCCGTGACTATTCTTATTGTATTATCATTCTAGAGTAAAAAAAAAAAAAAAAAAATAATAATAATAATAATAATAATAATAAAAATAATAATAAAAATAAAATAAAAAAAAGTAAACAATTAGTAAATAAATCATGTGATAAAAAACAAAATAAAATATTCATACTTCGTAAATGTCCAAAACCTTAAGAACACCAGGCAACATAAATGCCCTTATTCTTTTAGCAGCATTTTTTGCTAAAGATACCCTTCCTGGGTTGTATGCAATATCAAATGTAAAAATAGTTGACGATAAGTTATCTGCCTATAGAGTATAATAGACAACAATAAAAATAAAAAAAAAAGTTAGCTTCCAATAAGAAAAAGAATACAATAATAGTATGCAACATAATAATTAACAAATAATATAAATATTAATATAAATAATTAATGCATTCACTTACCTTTCTTACTGCATCTTGTATTTTCCAGATACTACTGTCAGGATTAATTGGTACGTCTTCACCTATGTAATAAGGAAAGGTTGATGCTGACCGTGAAATGGTCGAAATAGTGTTTTTTAAAAAGTCCATAAAAAATCTTAATAATCTTCAATAAAAAAAAAAAAATTTATTATTATATATTTTTATATTATTTTTAATAAAAATATCTCAAAAAAAAAAAACGCGCTTTAAAATAGGACAGTTTTAAGCAAAATATTGAAATGTATAAATAGGAAATAAAATTTAATCCTTTATAAAACCAGTATATCAAGTAAAATAATAACAGGATTAAAATTTTATATGAAAATTTAATGTGTATAAATGTTTTATATGCTAAATAAACAAAATATACATAATAAATATTTGCTTACTATCTTGTTGGTTTACTTTTTGCTTTTCCCTATAGTTGTTGGAAATAACAAACAAATCGTGATTATTATGTAATTTTTCTGTTTACATTATATAATTATATACAATTTGTGCGTATTATAGTATTTTACGGAGTCAATTGTACCATGTTTATATTACATTTCATATTATTTTATATATTCCATATTATATTATATATTCCATATTATTTTATATATTCCATATTATTTTATATATTCCATATTATATTATATATTCCATATTATATTAAATGTTATATTATGTATTTCATCTACATGGGAAGAACTGCTAGCTGTAAATAATTAAAAATTAAAAAATATAGTGGCAAAATTTAGTATGTTGTGTACTTAATAATAGAGAGATTTTGTATATTTTTTTTGCATATGTATATGTATATGTATATGTATATGTATTTGTATGTGTATTTGTATATGTATTTGTATATGTATTTGTATGCGTATTTGTATGTGTATTTTGTATGTGTATTTGTATGTGTATTTGTATATATATATGTGTGTGTGTGTGTATGTGTGATTATATGTGTGTGTATGTGTGATTATATGTGTGTGTATGTGTGATTATATGTGTATATATATATATATGTATGTGTGTGTGATTATATGTATTTGTATGTTTTCATATTTTCTTGTCACGCTTTATAAACTTATTTGTCATTCGATTCTATTTATAGCTAAATCAGTAAATGTGTTGCGTGTAGTCATTATATCCTTCATTTCTATAATCTTTATATAATAAATAAATACATACATATTCACATATAAACGATGCAATTCGCTGCTAGATGTAAAAAATATAAACATTATAGATAAATAAAAAAAAATAAAATAAACGTCACTTAATATAAACACACTTTGATAAATTAGATAAAAGTATAGGAATAAAAAAA
The DNA here is from genome assembly GCA_030571375.1 of Botryozyma mucatilis. Lineage (NCBI taxonomy): Eukaryota > Fungi > Ascomycota > Trigonopsidomycetes > Trigonopsidales > Trigonopsidaceae > Botryozyma > Botryozyma mucatilis. Next base: position 19,467 of record JAJLXO010000248.1, on the reverse strand, counting down.
AAAACATAAAAAAAAACATGAAGTATATGATAAAAATATAAAATAACAAATAAAATATTAAAATATAAATATAATATAGAAACTTCTTCAATCAGCGTAAACATAATCAACAAAACTAATGATATAATTAAATAATATTAAAAAATAATAAAATAAGTGAAAAGTAAAAAATAAAAAATAATTACAATACAT
>JAJLXO010000248.1:0-19175 GCA_030571375.1 Botryozyma mucatilis | reverse complement strand
GCATAAAAAAAAACCAAGTCTTTGAACCTTTTTAAGTTGATAATAACTTATATTAATTAATTTTAATTATTCATTTTAGCTTAAAGTATGCACCATATTTTTTTCTTTTATTTTTTCCTTTTTCTTTTTTTTTTTTTTATATATATATATTAAAATAAAACAATTCCATTATGATGTTTTAATTTTAAAATTTTTCAGTTTTTATTAGAATTTCAAATTTTTTTCTTTTTTTTTTGTTGTGTGTTTATAAGTTATATCTTTTTCTTATATATATACAAATATATATATATATATATATAATATATCATTCGAGGAGACTGGAAATCTTTTTCGTAACTTTTCATTGTAAAAAAGCAAATTTTTTTTTTTTTTTTTTTTTTTTTTTGATAAACGACCAAAACAAAGAAATTCTTATCTCTTTCCTTCTTTTAAAGCGTCTATATTATAAACAGTAGATAGGCTGACCCTGACAGCAAAAGTATAATAAATATTAATAAAATAAAAAACTCTGCGTAAACTAATTAAACATAAAATATAAATATAAATTAGAATATTAAAATAAAAAAACAATTAAAAATTAAAAATTAAAAAGGTAAAAGGTAAATGAAAATGAAAAAAAGGGAAAAAAAACAATAAATAAATAAATATAATTAACAATAAAAAATACAGGATTAATCACAGCAAAACATAGTCATCCGAGCCCAGAATGATTTTTTTGCTGTAGGAGAATGATGAGATTCGTTGGCCATATTGGTATTATTATTAGCAGTAGTGTTTTGATTTGAATTACTATTACCAAAATTGTTTACATTGTTCGAAGAATTATTTTGAGAATTAGGATTAGTACCATCATTTCCAGGTTTATGTATAGCGGTTGGATCTGGAGTTGAAGGATATGCTTGATTAGGAGTTTTTATTTGGGCAGGGGTAGGAGCATATTGAGATTGGGTAGAGGCATTAGGCGTGTTGCCTGTTTTACTGCGCAAAGCAGTAGCGGAAGCAGCGGGAGTTAAAGCAGCAGGATTTACCACTGGAGGAATATTATTTCCTCTTCTTGATTTGCTGTTATGTCTTATTGGAGTCACCTGATTTGTAGCTGATGATTGATTGTTGTATCGTTGAGCAAGTTGAGCATGAGACCTGTGTTTATCATATCCATGAGAGGCTCTATGAGTAGAATATTGCCAACCTTTACCGTCGTTTAAAAGCATCCAATCATAAACATTATCTTCAGTTTCACCGACGGAAACCAAAGCTTGAGTAAATAAGTTTCGAAGATAATTATAATCAGGTTCTTCTTCAAAGCCCAAATTTCGAACATAACTTAAATATTGCTCTATTTGCGGAGGGAATCCTTCACATAATTCTTTAATAGGAGTGGATTGTTTTTTTTCACCAATTTTTTCATACTTCTGCTTGTTAGTTTGAGCTTTAAGGCCCTGCCATGGCAAACCACCACGCAAAAAGTACATAAAAACATGACCAAGTGCCTCAAGATCATCGCGTCTAGATTGTTCGCGACCTAAATGAGTATTTATACTCATATAACGTGCAGTTCCACTTAAGGATTTACGTTCACGATAAGGGATATGTTGATGTGTTGATGGATCCCGATATTGCTTAGCCATTCCAAAATCAACCATATAAATTAGATTTGCATCTTTACTACCAGGTCGTCCTATTAAGAAATTATCTGGTTTAATATCACGGTAGATTAAATTATTTTCATGAATTGATTGGACACGTGTGATCTAGAATAGTGTTAGAAAAACTAAAACCAAAACTAAAAATTAGAATGAAAATGAAAATAAAACTAACCATTTGTTTTGCAGCCATGCACGTAGTTTTCAAACTAAACCTCCGGCCGCACCAGTCAAATAAATCTTCAAGACTTGGACCTAAGAGATCTATCACAAGAATATTATGAAGACCTTCTTGGCCAAAATAGTAAACGTTTGGAATTCCGACTTAAATTAAAAAAGAAAAAAAGTTAGAAACAATAAAATAAAAAGGAAAATAAACATTAAAACTAAAATATGTATAAAATGTATTAAGTATAAAGCATCATATACTTAAGTACAAAATATAAATATTAAAACAATTAAATTATTACCAATTCCTGATAGTATTTTGTAGGAACGATATTCATCGCGTAATTGAGGAGCATCTGCTTTGCGAGGTTCCTATAAAGTGTAAATGTTAGATAAGTGAAAATCGAGAAAAAAATTGTAAAACAAATAGAGAAGCAAAAGCAAAAACAAAAACAAAAATAATAATAATAATAATAATAATAATAATAAGCAAACAAAATATTCACAACATACAAATTTAACGGCAACAGGCATATTGGTCAACAAATTAATACCCTCAAAAATAACACCGAAAGAACCTTCGCCAATTTTTTTCCCAACACGATAATGGACGCCCACTACAGAGGACAAATGAGATTGTGAAGATGAGGTAGACATTTTTAAAAATTATTCTAAAATTAATCTTATTATAATTTCCTTCTAATTATCTCCTGTATTTATTAGATTATTTGAAATTGTTTGAAATTATTTTTGTCCTATTCTCGACACTTTTTTTTTTTAATTATTATTTTCGCAAATTTTACACTATGTCTGCCTCAATCTGTTTATCTATCGTTTTTATAATTTATTATACAGTTAATAAAATATTATTGCACTATATAATATATATTATACTATATATTATATATAATATATAATATATAATATATAATATATAATATATAATATATTATATATTATTATTAGTATAAAATAAATAAACAATAATAAATTAAATTATTTTTTTTTTTTTTTTTTTTTTTTTTTTTTTTTTTTTTTTTTTTTTTTTTTTTTTTTTTTTTTTTTATTTATTTATTTATTATTTATTTATTTATTTTTTAATTATCAATTTATTTTTATCGTTTTATTTTTATCGTTCAATTTCTATTTATTTATTTATTTATTTATTTATTTATTTTTATTTTTTGTTTTTCCTTATTTTTTTTATTTTTTTTATTTTTTTTTTATTTTTTTATTTTTTTATTTATTTCACTATATTTTGCTTTACTTAATTATTTGTTTATTTATTTATTAATTATTTATTATTTATTTATTATTTATTTATTATTCATTTATTTGTTTATTTTTTATTCTTATTATTTACTATTATCTTCCTATTTTGTTGTTGTTTTTCCTCTTTGCGACTTTTTCTTTTTCGTTGCTAGGAGAAAAAAATTCTTCTCTACAAAACAAACACAAAAACAAACAAAGATCCTATTTAATTGTCATAACAATACCGTTTGGTTGTTATGACAAGAGATGCTTTTAATGAAAACTGGACGTTAAATATGGTGCGATATGTAGTATAATATTTTACTTAAATATTATGGTGGCTATAGAAACTAAGCCATTATTCTACTAAATAGATTATATAAAAATGAATAAATAAATAATTATCTAAGAAATAAATACACAACCTAGGTTCGAACCGTCTACTGTTGATAATAATAATAATAATAGTAATAGTAATAGTAATAGTAATAGTAATAGTAATAGTAATAATAAACAAATGCACAATATAAATAAACATTAGTAAAAATTAATAAACATTAGTAAACATATTTAAAGTTGCTTCAATGGTATAGTAACAGTTGGAGGATTTAGTGAAATAGAAGAATTAGATGAAGATCTCGAAAGAGATGAATGTGTAGAAATATCTCGAGCAGAAGAATGAATAGATGATTTATCATCTTCATAATAATTATCTGGTCTTTCAGGAATTACAAGACTCCTTGCAAATTCATCTTTATCTTTAAATGCGCTTGAAAGATTATCGTTAAATCCTGATTTTCCCATATTTTGTCGTTCCTTTATTATACTTGAAATAGGTGATCGATGAGATTTAGATTTTGTAGACTTTGGTGTTAATGCTGATGTTAATTTCGATAATCCTTTTTTCCCATTATCCTTCATATTATTGACGTTAACGTTATTGTTATTATTATTATTATTATTATTGTTATTGTTATTGTTATCGTTATTAGTATTGTTATTGTTATTGTTATCGTTATTAGTATTGTTATTGTTATTGTTATCATTACTGCTAATGTTCCTATTTTCTCCCTTGATATTCTCTCTGAACTTATCATTCACAATTGTTTCTACATTGCTAATCTTTGGAGCATTCATAAATGCATTCGCCATTTCTTCAACTCGGTTATCGTTTGTTGTCTTTAATGTTTTATTTTCCCCTGGGTTAATATTGCTATCTATGTTTTTGACATTATTCCCCTTTGAGCCAACTTTATCTTTGTTGGTATTGTTGTTTTCATTTTTAATATTTTTACCATTGTTCCTAGTACTAATATCATTATCTTTATGCTTCTCCCCATCCATCTCTGATTTACTTATTTTTGACCCAGATCTATCTTTATCATTATCATTAGTTTTAATCTTATTACTCTTACCATTGTTATTATCGTCATTGTTGTCTTTGTCGTCATTATCATCCTCATCATCTTCATCATCTGTATCATCGCTATCTTCGCTTGATGATGATGATGATGATTCTTCTTCACTTTCATTGTTTTTCCTATTCTTTTTATCTGCCGCCTTCTTATTATTTTGTAATTGCATTTTATGTGCCTTTTCCTTTTCTTTTCTAGCTGCCTCTTCAGCAGCTGCTTCCTCTGCTCTTCGTACTTCTAATTGCTTTTTCCTTGCCTTTTCTGCTCTTTCTATTGCTTCCACTCGGTTTTGATGATTTGGCTGTAGCGCCTTTACTTCATTCATAACTGCAGATTTAACCTCACTGTTACTTTGTAATGGCTCTGTTGGTAAAGGAAGTACAACTGCGGATGCCGTTCCAGCCATTGGACCAAGTCCTGTACGAGTCGCACCAGATGGCTGAGCTTGCTGTTGTTGTTGTTGCTGTTGTTGTTGCTCAATCGCTTGCTCCACAAGAGAAAATGTTTCTGAGGTAGCATCCAAATCGTCTTGTAGATCAGCACATAAATCTTCTTGAAGATGGAAATACTTTTGTTGCTCAACAATTTTGTCTAAAGCTTTTTCCCATATCTTCTTCCAAATAGGCTTCTCTTTTCCAATATACATTTCCATTTGTTTTAATTCTGTACGAGCATATGCAATATCTTTAGCCACTTGTTCGATTTGGCGTGGATGAGGTCTAACCCCGCGAGTTGCCACATCCTTGCGCAGAGCTTCTACAATATCTTGAAGTTCATCCACTTTAGATAGTAATGAATCACTATCATGTGTAAGCTTAGATTGGCATATATCCATATAAGATGAAGAAGCAAACGATGATCCGTTTCCGCCCGCAAGTAACTCTGAGCCTCTTTTTTCAGACGCATTTTTAGGATCATTTTGAGAAGACTCAGATGCTCTAGCAGAGTCAAGAAGAAGAGCACATTCGGCAACTATTGCTGCCACATCATTTCGTGTAGTTTCGGTAATTTTACGGTTTAAATCGCGGATACAAGATATTTCTCGCCTTACATCTGATATGGAAAGTGCTAAGGCACGCTTATCTGTTTCATTGAGCTTTGCACTACCCTCTTGCGTGTCTGAAGTCATACTATCATCACCCTCTCCAATCCTTTCTGATTTTTTCGTAGAAATTATTTTTTCAATTGCTTTTGAATGCTCAGTCACAAGAACTTTAATTTCATCCATTCCTTCTAAAAGATGTTTTAAATCCGTTTTTGAAAGTTTCATAGAGCTATTTCTTTTATCTTGTCCCGAAGAAGACTTAAAGTTTTTAGAAGATGTATTACCTAATTCATCTGTATTGTTATCTTCAGTATCAGACTCACTTCCGCTTCTATTATTTGCTGAGTCAATTTTAAGTGAAATCACTTCTCCATTTCCAATATCATGTAAACTAGCCTCGTCAGCCTCGAATTTGACTCCAGTTTGTCTATCAGTTATAAGTATGTCTGGAAATGTTTCAGATCTTGGAGAATAAGCAAATTTTTCAGTGAAAAGAAGTCTAAGAGAAGAAATAGATAAAGACTCGTTGTAAGCAAAGTTAACTTTTTTCGTGTGTGTACCAAGTTGCAAAAAAATGTATGGAACTTGTGGCTGTGATTGTGTGAATGTAGAATGAGATAAATGGGCAGCTTCCTCTTTTGAACTAGAAGTACCATTTGTGTTCTTTCCTTGTTTATCAGAAATCGAATCGGTGCGTGTTCCATAAAATGCTGCAGCCGGTGGTATACTATCCGACAAAGAAGTCGAACCAGCTCCTGACTGTGTATATAAATCTTGTTGAGTGAAAGATTTTTGAATATTTTTTCCTCTTTGGTTTTCAGAAATATGTTGGGAGATAACTTGTTGATTTATGGAATTAAACGGAACATTAGAATGACTTGAAAGTTGAGATTTTTGTTGATGCTGTGGAATGGTAGAATCAACATTTGGGTTTGCTAGAGGACTAGAAGCAATTGGTTGTTGGTGTTGTAATTCGTAATTTAACCGTGGGGAAGAACGCGAAATAGGTAACATGTCAGCGACGGATTCACCTAACTTAGCATATTGATAAGCCGAAATTCTTCTGGAAGCACGTCTTGCTAAAGCTTCACTGTTTTGTAAAGCTAACAGTGGATCATTTCGTTTTCCAGCTCGAAGCTGGGATTTGTTTGAAGATGAAGATAATGACGAAGAAGAATTATTAGGCTTATTTGTAATTGGATTTGTGGTTGTTGTTGTATTACCATTCGTAGCTTGTGTTACTGCAGGTGGTGGGTTAGGAATTGGTATAGAAGGAGGAGAAGAATTTGATAGTTTTGTGGATTGATCTAAAGCAGCTGAAGCTAAGTTTTGTTGCTGATGTGTTTCAGGTCTTGAATTTGCCTTTCTAGGAGGGTGTACAGCATATTGATTTAAATCATTTACAGGACGTTGCGAAATATCACTATTAGATGTCTGTCTATTTTGTGTAGAATGGTGATGTTGTTGACCTTGTTGTTGTTGCCTTTGTTGTAAAGCTAATTGTTTCTGATGATTATTGTATTGGTTTCTCAGAGCTCCTTGTTTTTTTTTTAAGCCTTGTAATAAATTTATTATAATTTCTCTAATTTGTGGTAGATATCTATCTAAATTTTCTTGGGAAGGATCTAAAGAAAGTGCTTCTTCAAGATTAACTCTTAAAGAGTTTGGAACATCGCCTAAATCTTTAACGGGATAACCAACTTGAAGAAAGAATCTACAGACAACATTAAATTCATTCCCCAACCTAACATAAACATCACTTACATCGATATCCGTAGCTCGTTGTTGTGCCCATTCAGACAATCTTTCTAGTAATTGTTTTGTTGCAACCAATAGTCTAGTGACACTATTTTCTATTGCTTTCAAAGTTTGAGTAGGTGGAGGACGAGAATTTGATGATACATGATTTGAATGATTATTACTAGATGATGAAATAATAGGAGAAGACATAGAATTATTATTTATCGAAACACTATTGTTATTAATCATATCTTTGTTATTATTATTATTATTATTATTGTTGTTATTATTTCCACTAATTATTTCTTTATTTGAATTATTCATTTGTTGTGTATTATGATGAGAATGATGTTGAGAATTATTAGAAGATGCTGATAAAGAAGAAGACAATGAATTTGTACTATTATAGGAATTTGTTGAAGGACGGTCATTTGAAATTGATGCTGACCCATTAGAATTGATTTGTTGTCTATTATAATTATATTTTGGAGATTGAATATTATTTTCACCAGGCAATATCATTGATGAAGTAGGTTCTGTTGGGGTAGATATTTTTACAGGATGTTGAGATTTATTACCTGATGAAGGAGGTTTTTTCGTATGATTTGAAGAAAACATTACAGTCTTTAATTAATTGGTTTTTTATTTATCTATTTTAATTGATTTGTTTTAAATTTTTTATTATTATTTTTATATGTTATTATATTGTTGCTTATATTTTTATTTTTCTATTGGTGCTATTTTATTGTATGTAAAATAAATAAAAAATATAGTAATTAATTAGTAAAATTAAAAAATGAAAATAAAAAAAAAATAGAACAAAACAAAACAAAATAAAACACGAAAAACAAATGTGTAATTAAAAATAATAACAATAAATAAAATTATGAAAAATTACTAAAAATTATTAAAAATTATTAAAATTAATTAATATAGCGGAAGTAACTTAAAATTATAAATAAACAAATAAATTAATAAATAAATAAACAAATAAATAAATAAATAAATAAATAAATAAATAAACAAATAAATAAGTAAACAAATAAATAAATAAATAATAAATAAATGCAAGGTATTATTTCAGAAGCATAGCAACGACAACTTTTGTAAATATGACTACAAATGTTATCTTATATTATAATTTTTTCTATAAATTTCATTTGTAGTTTATAATAAATTCTTTCTATTTTTATATATTTAAATTTATTTATAATGTTATCATTTAAATTTAAACTTTTTATTTTATTGTGTTCAATTACTGGTTCTATAATAATAATACTAATAATACGAACTGAGTTTTGTTTACTTTTCGCAAAAAAAAAAAAAAAAAAAAAAATTTAAGTTTAATTTAAATTATTTATAGTATTAAAATATTTTGTTTTATATTTACCCTATAATTATTTACATTATTTAACTATTTTGCACTATTTGCACTATTTACACTATTCGCACTATTTAGCACAATTTAGCACTAATTTTATTATTAGATATTACTTATAATTTTTGTTTTTATATTTTATATTTAATATTACTATATATTATTTTACACTATTTTATACTCATTCGTGTTTAATATTATGTGTTTTAACTATTTAAACTAATATTGTCCTATTATCATTGTCTTAGTACTATTGTATAATAAATTTATTCATAGTTTTTGATTTTTCCTTAGTAACCACTATGAAAACTATTGTAGTAATAGTTAATATCCATAGCAACTATTAGCTTGTTTTGATTACAGGCACTGGCTAACTGATTTTTTACAGCACAGACAAAACAAGCGATAAACAACTTTATTTGATTTAGTTACAAAAACAAAGATAGTGCAAAAAATCTAATTGTTGTATGTAATTTATGTTATTTGTATAAAATTAGTTATCTTTAGATTTTATTTAAATTATTGTGCATAACATTACGTAAAAATTTGTATAATTTTTTAAAATATAATATGCTAGTCCATTTATTTATAAAATTTCATAGATTAGTTATTTTTAATAAAATAAAAAAATCCTGTTTAAAGTAAAAAATACAGCAACATTATTTGAATAAACTTTTAATTAGAAAAATAAGATGCAATTATTGTTCTATATAAAAAAAAATTATACACCATTATAAACCACATTAGATTATAAAAGACATGTATAACATGTTTTTAAAGTAATTGTAAAAAAATACAAACACTTTACCCTAATCTCTCCAAAGTGAAACCACAAAAAAACCAAATCTTCATTGACAACGCTAAATATATGTTGAAACTGTTAAGGGCAACCTATCTATCTCCCTTAGAACTGATAACAAATTAAAGTAAAAAGATTTGATGTAATATATATATATATATATATAATTAGAAACATACGTAGGGTTGAGTAATCTAGAAGTTAGATATAGATTTCTTTTTTTTTTTTTTTTTATATATACAGGATATAAAATTGATTGCCTATTCCAAATTGATATTGAGATTAAGAATAAAACTTTCAATTAATTATGCAAGTTTATTTTGATTTCTCAATTATTCTAATTAATACATATAGGAAAATCATTTTATAACATATACTTAATGACTAAAAAATCTGTTTTATAAATACAAAATAAAAGCTAGTATAGTCTATTACTTTTAGTATAGACAACAAATTTTCATAGTTTTAAATAATATATACAGAGTCTATATGATTTTATTTGATATATGTACAAATTTTTTTAATACTTAAGTATACTACCACAGGATTGTAACAACAAATATATCCAACAGTCAACATTCTAATAAAACCCAATCAATCTACAACAGTAATCAAAAAAAAGCCCAGCCCATAAATAATTTCCTGTATATATATTACTAATAAATGCTTTCCAACAATCCTTTGGATTGTCAAAATTAACTGTTTTAATCATTCTAAATATTCTATATGCCATTATAGAAGTGCCTATAAAATATCCAGGACCAAGAGAACTAACAACTCCAGTACCAACTAAAATTCCAATCTGTGATGTACCTAAAACAGATAAAATAGACCTACTTCTAGCGGTACCCCATTTAAGAGCAGTAGATTTTATACCAGCTAAAACATCCCATTTCTTATCTTGATGAGCATAAATTGTATCATAAATCATGCACCATAAAACACCAGCACTATAAAGACCACCCATTACGGGCCAATTCCACTCTGCCATACCATTAGAAACTGCCGAAGAGCTAGCAACTGCTGCATAACCTAATAAAGCACCCCAATTAAAAGTTAAAGAAAGCATCAATTGAGGATAATATGTGAAACGTTTGAAAAGAGGGTATGTTCCTACAAATAAGAGTGAGGCTGCGCCTAAAGGAAATATTTCTAACGGTAATGAAAGCAAAACCCCCAAACCAGCTGTGCATTGTGCCGCGAGAAACGCAGTTGCTTGTTTCATTGAAACTTGACCAGAAGCCATTGGGCGCGATATAGTACGTGATACTTTAGAATCAAGATCTTTGTCAAGCATATCATTAATTGTACACCCTGCTCCTCGCATAATTAATGATCCAATTCCAAACAAAGCTGTTGTTGATATAATAGTTGATAATGGTGCTGACAATATATATCCAGCAGCTGTTATACTCCAAGCTCCAGGAATAAATAGTAACCAACTTCCAACCGGCTTTTCAAGTCTAGCAAGACGAATATATGGGCTCCATGATTTAGGTAATTTCGATAAAAGAGGACCTAACTCTGGTGATGGATCAGAATCTATAATTTTTTTTGTATCTAAATCAGAAGGAATTGAAGTTACAGGTTTTAATGTAGACTTAAATCTCAAGATATTAATTTGAAGTAATTTTTTCTTTCCATGTAAATTTAACTGATGTCTTAAAATTCCATTTCCTAGTATAAATTTAGACATAATTTGTTTTCATTTATTTAAGTAAATAAATATGAAATTTTTCTAATATTATATCTAATTTCTTTTTTCGAGTCCCTATTAAACTTAAAAATCAAATTCCTAATTTTTAAGAAAAAGATAGTAACCAAAAAAAAAAAAAAAAGTATTGACATAATAGCCGATATCATCTTGTATGCAAGTTATTTACCGAAACATTAACCGATATAGAATTACCCTACTCATTATTTTCTTGAAGTACATTGTAATTATTATTACTCTTTCTCATTCTAATTAAATACAGAAAGTACAAAATGAAATTAAAACAAATAAATTAAAACAAAATCAAAAACAAAAGCAATAGCAATAGCAAAAAATATTTTAATCAAGTATATAAAAACAAAACAAGGTCATTTCAAATGTTAATATTTATAATTATAAATTTCATTAAAGATGCAAAATTTTTTTAAAAGAACCAAATCTTGTATGCAACTATGAAATGGTTTATTTTAAATGAAGGGGATTTTATATTTGGTTATTAATATCATTCTACAGAATTCCATTGGTTACCAATTGAACGTACAGTAGCTACAAACCGTCCTGGTTTTACTGGCGATCGTGATTCTGGTATGTAAAAAGGATTACAGGCCAATGAAATGTATGATCTATGCAGAGCTTTAAAGAGCTAATAATAAAATGTAAGTAAGAAAAGTAAAACCAGTAATAAGATAATAATTATAGTAATAGTATAGTAATGATAGTGATAATAATAAATAATAATAAATAATAATAATAAATAATAATAAATAATAATAATAAATAATAATAATAAATAATAATAATAAATAATAAGTAATAATAAATAATAACAAATAATAATAATAAATAATAAGTAATAATAAATAATAACAAATAATAATAATAAATAAATAATAAATAAATAATAATAAATAATAATAAATAATAATAAATAATAATAAATAATAATAAATAATAATAAATAATAATAAATAATAATAAATAATAATAAATAATAATAAATAATAATAAATAATAATGAATAATAATGAATAATTAAATACACACAAATATTCAACTTACTTTAGAAAGATCAGGAACATAGGAATCATTTCCAGATAGCGATAGTCCAACTATGATTTTAACATTAGTGTTAGTAAGATAACCATATACAGCAGTTTCATCTTGAACAAAAAGAAGACCTAAATCCATATCACCAGATTTTGGAAGAGCTCTTGCTGCAAATACATCTAAAGTCATATGAGCTAAAAAAGAAAATTTCAATTGAATATTAACTGCTTGCGGAGAATTGATACTATTTGTATTTTGTGTTAAAGAATTACTTGAATCTGAGTCTAATTTCTCATTATTTTCCTCATTTGCGTTATTTTCCTCATTTCCCCCGCTTGTGTATATCCTTTCTGGTCTTGTTAATGATGTAGGAGGTATTTGTACTCCAGATAAAGCTTCAGGGGTATCTTTTGGAACTTCGACTCCAAATGTTTCAAGTAGTAACGGACTATTTTGTCTACCTATAAAGGCTATAAATTCTATTGGAGGTTCTAATCGAGTCATTTTATTGATTTATGAATCTATTCTTTTGTTATATATTTATTGTTATTGTTATATTATTATATACTTTTTATTTATATTGTATACTTTTTATTCTTTCCTATACATTCGATATTATTTTCTCCATCTTAATTTAACTTATTTCTAATATAATATTAAAAAAAGTTGGTTACTATGCAATTATTCTTATTTATTATAAATTTACGATATTAATATAACAAAATATTATGATGTCATTTACATAATGGAGTAATAGATTTATTTATTCTCATTATTATATCAAAGTTTACAAGAATTCATAAATGCAATTTTGAAAATGTAGAAATTTTATTGATTGGTTATTAGTTATTTATTTGTTATCATAATATATGTACTAGTTATTTAATATTTAATTGAAATTGCTTGGAACATTTAAATGTTCATTTACTCCCCACCATGTAAGAGTAAAAGCTAAACCGACAGTATCTACAATTCCGACAATTGTAGTACCGATAACGTAGTCAATTGGACGTCTTTCAACGAAGAAGGCAGTTAAGATAGTTGGGACAGTTGAAGCAGCAAATACTAAACCTCCAATATAAGCTGATCCTTTGTAAGTAAATGTTCCTGTAAGTTTTAATAAAGCAGCAACGGCATAAGATTGTGCTGCAGCTCCAATGATTGAAGATGCCCATAAAGTTAAAGCTGATGCATTTTCTTTAGAACGTAAATATTCTTCAGGAGTATTTGATTCACGTGCTTTTTTAATAGCACCTCCAATTACTGGAGCACCTGCTGAAAGAGCGGCGGCATGAGTGAAAACAGTTCCAAGAGCAATAGCACTGTTGAGAAATAAATTGAATAAAAAAAAAAAAAAAGTTAGATTATTAGATTATTTAATTTTAAATATTATTTAGCTAATACATACCTGGGTCTGATAGCTGGTAAATAGAATCCCATTTTATGTATAAAGTATAGAAAAAAATAAATAAAAATTAATTGATAAGTATTCGTGTATTAATTTAAATGAATAAATAAATGCTTGTATATTTTTCTAATTAAAATAATACATTTAAGAAAACGTGCTGCTTTATATTCCCCATAGAAAGTCGCCTAGAAGCCTGAGGAGTAATTAATGTGCTCACAAATGACATCAGAGGCGTGCTTATATAATTGGTAAATTAATAAATTAAATCATTATTTAGGTGAATGGCAATATAAATAAACCCAGAAATTTCTAATTTAAACAAAATGTTGGGGTAAAACACCGGCTAATTTGTTTTTTTTTAGTTATAATTGAATTTTAATTACATTTTAATTACATTTTTAGCGGGTTACGTATGTGAATCATAGAATGAAATCATCAACGTGGGATTATTATTGCATATTATTGATTCACAAATACTACGCCTTATGTTGTAATTAATTAATAGAAATAATGTATTGGCTGTAAACTACAGTTTTGTTTGTTATGAATTTATTTATTATGATTATTTATTATGTTTATTGATTTTATTAAAATTTATTTTAACTGTTAGTGTTTATTTTGATTATTGTTTGTTTTTATATATTATTAAACTGTAAACTAATTTAATTACTTTTTAATATTAAAGTTCTATATTAACTGTATTAACTGTTTATTTAATCTGTATTTTATATATATTGATAACTAAATATTTATTTATATACATTGTTTTATAAATGTTTATTGATATAAATGTTTATTGACATAAATGTTTATTGACATAAATATTTATTTATACATTTTTTTTATCAATGTTCATTGATATACATGGTTTTATAAATATTATATAAATTTAAATTTAAAATATATAGTTATTTCACAGTGATATGATGTCTATTATTATAATAGGTAATAGATTTTTGGTTTGTAGTCTGGTTGCTTAGAGCTTGAAATACTCTACAGTATAGAGTATATAGTATACACTCATTATATATTGGTGGTAAATGAATTACTATGTATAGCTCTAAACGTAACATACGTAAATACTTATGCAAATTCTCTATTGTAATGAAAATTGCTTCATATTTTTTTTTTTATAGTCGTTGCTATGTATATTACACTTAGATAAATTATATTTTATTGTGCACATATGTATGTAAGTACATGCTGTTTATATTGCTACTTAAAATGTATGATACGAAAACTTATCACTGTAAACTTTGCAATAAAGTTAATAAAATGCACAAATATACATACGAACTAGTAAGTGTAGTGCATATGAAACATATATAATATGCCAAACTACATATCTTTGTTTTTCTGATACAAGGATACAATGTTTCATTTAAAATATACAAAAAAATACGTGTATAACACTAAACAAGTGGTAACTATAGCCAAACCGTAAAATTATAAATTTAAATAAGATCTTTTTTTACTTATCGTAAATAGATTTATTACATATTTTGTTTAAATTGCGATAATAAATTCCGATTATACAAATGTAATATGAATAAAAAAAAATCAAATTATGACTACTAAATAATTCCAATTCTTATATTTGTGATAATATTAGTGATTAGTAGTAGTCTATGTAGAGTTCAATACTTCAAATAATATCCCGAGTGTTTGTACGGGATATCGGGTTACTATACAAAATAAATAATAACAATTTTTAATCCTGTAGTCATAACAATAAAGTACGTAAACAGGATCATTTTACGTAATACTGTCTAAATTAGTAATAAATTGTCAAAAATTAAAAATAGTAACTAAATATTTTGTTAAAAAATTTTCCACCTGTCATAAGAGAAAAACGGAAAAAAAATAAATAAATAAAAAGGCACATAGGGTGATTTTTAGAAATAAACCCGTTTGAAGGGATTTATATCTATAACAACAGTAAATAAACAATAAATAATGATGTCATGACAACATTCTTTTATTTTTAGTGTAAATAAAAACAAAAAAATTAGATTATGTTGTCAATGCAACATAGAATTTAAAACACTCTGTGTGCTAAAGGTAATACAATGATTGTCATAACAAAAGTTATTCCAACCAATCGGAACAAACTAAAAACAAAATCCTTAAATGATTGTCATGGCATGACATAACATGACATCAGAACAAGTATTTGCAGCGCATTACAAATATATTGGAATATCAAGTTTATATATTACGTAACAAAACTAATTCGTAATTATAAATTTGTGCATAAATGACGTAGTTAATTAAAAATGATACGCACGTTTAGTGCTAGTTTTTCAAGTGAAAACTAATAAAAAAAATAAATAAAATAAATAAAAATAAATAAAAATAAATAAAAAAATTCAAAAAATTGTAATTGTTAGATAAAACTCAAAAAGAAAGGGTAGATAAGGTTGATTCTACAATGTAGGGAAAGAAAAAGAAAAATAAAATTAAAAATTAGGCACAGGGTTGTGTTGTTAAGGTAACTATATCGTGTTTTAGTGGCTTATCGAGTGGATATAAAAATTTTTAAATAATAAATACGTCATAGGAATGACAGAAATCTCTAGCGTCTTTGTAATGAAGATGAGGAATAAATGTTTATTATTATTAAATTTGATGTACTTTTATAGATTTAATTTAGATTTATTTATCGAAATTTTGAAAAAAATATGTATTTGTTTGTATTTACCTGTATTTGCCTGTATTTGTCTGTATTCATTTGTATTTGTATTATTTATTTTTTCTTCCATATGTAGAAACGTACTTGTTTTCCACTTGATGGTTGTAAATAGTTGGTTTTGGGTTTCTATTTAATTGAAACATATTAGTCAGCGATTGATAATAGCGCTGGTTTACTTTTACCACAATCGTAAATTATAATTGGCCAGTTTGGATTACATTAGCAAAGATTTAAACGCAAAATAAATAAAAAAAAATAAAAAAAAATAAAAAAAAACCTAAAAATTAATTTTAATTTGTCAATTTGCAATAAATTAAAAATTTTAACCTTCTTTACTATTCTTTGTGCTGTATAAGTAAGCCGTTGTCAAGGAAGCAATTTATTATTATTATTAGTAGTATATTTGGTAATAAATTAAATAGGTAATCCGAAGATGTAATAAACAATATTAAATTTGGGATCTCGTAGGATATATAAAGGGCCTCAAGTACGATTTTCAAAAAAGTTTTTAATCAGTCATCTATTGATATATTATATCTTGCAATAATATATTATTACTATTAATTTTTTTTAAATTTTTTTAAATTTTTTTTTAATTAATTGATTTTCAATTTTTTATTGAATCATTAATTTTTCTTAATTAATTAATTCTATTTATTTCTCTATATAAAATATTATTTTATATTTTTATTAAATTTTCCTAATTAAAAACAACAATTAAAAATGTCGAGACAACTCCCAAAAACTAATATGGAATACCGTAACCTTGGAAACTCTGGTTTAAAAGTTTCTGCATTTTCCTATGGTGGTTATGTAAATACAGACGCTAAAGCTAAAGAAAATATTAAAAATGTTATCAATGAAGCTTGGGAATCAGGAATTAATTTTTATGATACTGCAGAAAATTATTGTGCTGGTGAATCTGAATTAGTCTTTGGACAAATTTTTAAAGAACATGATTTTAAACGTTCTGATTTAGTTGTTTCAACTAAATTTTTCTTTTCTGATTCTGCTAGAAGAACACCAAATGTTTGGGGTCTTTCTCGTAAACATATTATTGAAGGTGTTGAAGAATCACTTAAAAGACTTCAACTTGATTATGTTGATATAGTTTATGCTCATAGACCTGATTTATCAACTCCAGTTGAAGAAACTGTTCAAGCTTTCACTGATTTAATTCGCTCTGGTAAAGCTTTCTATTGGGGTACTTCTGAATGGTCTGCTTTTGAAATTGAACATGCTCATCATGTTGCTACTAAATATGATTTAATTCCACCTGTTGTTGAACAACCACAATATAATTTATTTGACCGTAAAAAAGTTGAAGGTGAATATTTACCTTTATATCGTCTTTATAACATGGGAACAACTGTTTATTCACCACTTGCTTCTGGTATTTTAACTGGTAAATATAATCATGGCATCCCTGAAGGTTCTCGTATTACTGGTTCTTCTTCTTCTGCTAAACGTCTTCAAAAAGTTTTCCATTCTGAAGAAGGTAAAAAACAAATTGAAAAAACTAAACAACTTTCTCAAATTGCTGAAGATAAATTTAATGTTCCAGTTGGTCGTTTAGCTTTAGCTTTCTTACTTTTATCTCCTAATGTATCTTCAGTTATCTTAGGTGCAAGCACTGTGAAGCAGTTGCAGGACAATGTTGCTTCTATTGATGTTTTACATAAGTTAAAGAATGAACCTGAATTAATTAGACAAATTGAGGAAATTTTAGACAACAAGCCAAAGGGCGAGACTCAAATCTGGCCAACTTCTTCTTAAATTTGTTAATTAGCTATTTTTATTATTTATTTCTTATACAATATCAAATTAAAAGTTCAAATTTTTATTCTTTTGTTTTCTTTTTTTCATAACTTGAAGTTGTGGAATTCCGGGTATAATAAGATTCTTTGAGTTTATTATACATTTATTTGGATACAGGTCATTTTCGTTTTTTTTTTTTTTTTAAAAAAAGGAAAAAAAAAAAAGAATAATCTTAGCTTTTAAAGTTTATTCTTTTAATACCAAAAATATTAGATTTTATAGAGAGTTTTTCTGTTTTTATTTATATACTTTAAATATAATTTTTTTTTTCAAATCTACAGTAAATGAAGTACATAAATTTATTAAGACTTTAATTAAATATTTAAATATTATTATATATATTTAAAGTATTTTTTAAGTTCATACTATAATATAATTTACACTTTTGTTTTTCCTATGTCATCCCAGCTTTAACTTGGTGATGTAGTATTTATTATTTATTATTTATTATTTATTATTTACTATTTATTATTTATTATTTATTATTTATTATTTATTATTTATTATTTATTATTTATTATTTATTATTTATTATTTATTATTTATTATTATTTTTGTTTTAATTATTTTGTTTTTATTTTTGGTTTTGTTTTTGTTTTTATTTTTATTTATTTAATATTTATAAAATAAAAATATATTAAAACTATTACTAAAAAACAAAACAATAATAAGAAAAATAATAATAAAAATACAATAAAAATACAATAAAAATACAATAAAAATATAAGAATAAAACAAATTACTATGCTTTGTAATTTCCCATAAGCCCCATGGGGGTTTTGGTATATAACCCAATCTGCTTAATTTTGTATAGCCTAGGGTCTATAATTTTTGTTTTTTTCTGTTTTCGGACCAATGCCATTTCTTCTGCATTTATTTGACCGTTAGTTAATCTTCGTTTCCTGTTTTCAGTAATTTTTATTTTAATATCCTGAATTGAAATTTCTTTAAGTGTAACAGGATCTTTAATTATAATTTTTTTTAAGACTGGCTTAGTAATTTCCAAGTCTTGATTAGTTAAGCTGCATTCACTGCAGCAAGTATCATTGAAATAGTA
>JAJLXO010000247.1:0-46060 GCA_030571375.1 Botryozyma mucatilis | reverse complement strand
TCACATTTGTACTCTATGAGTCCATCATCGGCTGAAACATCTGAACCAATAAGCGAACCTATTTCTTTGGCAGGTCCAACTGAGAATGAAACTGTGTTAAATAATGCTTTGCTTAAAGAGTTGAAAAGACAAGGTTCTTTTGAATCTGAGGCCGAAGATTTGAAAAGGTTTGTATATATTTATGTTATTATTATAAATCCTTTATTATTAATAATTCCTATTTATCCCACTTGCTAACTTAATTAGACTAGAAATATTAAACTTAATACAACATATTGCCCTGGAATTTATTTATAATGTATGTAGATTAAAAAATATGACTGACTTAAAAGCAAAAGAAGCTGGTGGCGCTGTGTTTACATTTGGATCTTATCATTTAGGAGTTTATGGACCTGATTCAGATATTGATATATTAATAGTTGCTCCAAAACCTGTTAATAGAGAAGATTTTTTCTCACAATTTTCAAAATTATTAAAAACTTATAGTCAAGCCGATGATATTGTGTGTATTCCAGAAGCTTTTGTCCCTATAATTAAAACTAGAATTTCTGGTATACCGGTTGATTTCGTCTTTGCCATGATTAATAAACCAACAGTTGATGCTTCTATAGATTTAGATGATAAAGATTTATTAACGTCTATTGATGAAGTTGATATGCGTGCAATAAGTGCTGTCAGAGTTGCAAATTATATTTTACGTTTAGTACCACATATTGGTGTTTTTCGTCATGCATTAAGAGCTGTAAAACTTTGGGCTCAAAAACGTGCAATTTATGCCAATGTTATGGGTTTCCCAGGTGGCGTTGCCTGGGCTATACTGGTAGCAAAGATTTGTCAATATTATCCAAACGCCATATGTGCAACCATTTTATATCATTTTTTTAGAATATATAGCACTTGGAATTGGCCCAAACCAGTTCTTTTAGCTCCCATTGAAGAAGGTCCATTACAAAATAGAGTTTGGAATCCTACTCTTTCCCCACAGGATCGCGGTCATAAAATGCCAGTAATAACTCCTGCATATCCAAATATGTGTTCCACTCATAATGTTACCCCTTCAACGCAAAAAATAGTCCTTGAAGAACTTAAAAGAGGTTATTTAATAACTCAAGCTATATTGTCATATTCTTTACCATGGTCTGAATTATTTGAAAAACATAATTTTTTCCATAAATACAAATATTATCTTAGGATAGCAATTTGTAGTACAGGAACGCCCAGTGATCAACTTCGTTGGGTTGGTTATGTTATTTCAAGAATAAGAGGTTTAATTTTAAAACTCGAAACTCTTAATACAATAACTGTTGCTCATCCTTTTATAAAAACTTTTGATAATATTTTATATGCCTCAACTCCTCAAACTGCTCTTCAGATAGCTAAAGGCGACTTTAGGTCCGCCTTATTTTGTCAAAAGGCTGATTTTCAGGATCCAGCAGGTGTTCAGATTTTGTCTTCTGCAGTAGTATCCTTGCCGGTAAATTTGAATACCAATTTTCCTGAGCAAATCGATCAACATAATCAGAACAATTTGAACGATTTATCAAATAAATATGATTCAAATAATCAACAATACCAAATTAATGCAATTTCTGCTAATTCAAGCATTGCTTCATCTCGCAATTCAACCTCCTCACAATATAATGACAACATACATTCTTATTCCATTAATGACTTAAATCGTTTGCACATATCTTATGGCGCAAATGGGAATAAGAATGAACATGAAAATAGAATCAGAATTGGAAATGGGAACGATAATGAAAATGGAATTACTCGTGATACCCAAATGGTTACACAAGTTTTAGATTTAACTAATTCATACAAAATATTTACTAGTATGTTATACATAGGTCTAGATTTGCATTTAGAGGAAAGTGTCAAAAAATTAGATCTCCAATGGCCTTGTAAAGAATTTAATGAGTCTTGTCGAAGTTGGAGTGAATTTCAAGAAAATAAATTCCATATTTCTGTGAGAAATTTAAAAGGCTATGAATTACCAAATGAAGTTTTTTCACCTGGTGAAGTTAGACCTGTTCATCATAAAAAAAGAAGAAGGAAAAATACAAAGAGTCATCAACAAGGTACTATTCGACAAGAAAACAATTTAAATACTTCATCAAGTATTGTCCCTAATTCTATAAATACTTCAACTTTAAAAAATACGAAAGAAATCAATACTCCGCTAGTCGTACCTTTTGTAGATGAAACTACGGCTTCTGTTGGAGAGAGATAGAAGTGGTTTTTTTTCCAGATTTATAAATTACAAATTAACTTTTTATGTGTTTATTTTTATAATTTTTTTTTTTTTTTTTTTTTTTTTTTTTTTTTTTTTTTTTTTTTCTTCGGAATCTACTTACTCTATTTAGTGAACTGGTGCTAAATAAAAAAAAATAAAAAATAAAATATAAAAAATAAAATATAAAAATGAAAAGGAAAAGGGAAAAAAGTCTTCTTTATAGAATGATTTTTTATTTATTTTTCATTAACATTATTTTTAAAATTATTGCATATGGGTGAAATTATTTTTTATGGACTTACTCAAAAAAAAAAAAAAAAAAATAAAAAGACATTTATATACCCAAGTCTTATATTATTTACTTTTTTTTTTTTTTTTTTTTATTCTTTTTTTTTCTTTCAATTTCACACGCACAGTCAATCATTCTTATTTAAAACTCGATTAAGACAATAAAAGATTGTTTTTTTTCTAATTTAAAAATATCATATTTTTACCAATAAAAGAAAAAGGCAATATTATGATTTATATAGAAATTTATGTATAATAGGACATAATTTGAAAGTATGTAATGTATTTAAGATATAATAAATGTATTTTCATGATAAATATTTATACTTTTTTTTTTATAGAAAATATACATAAAAATAACCCCTGCACCCTATTACACTAATCGAATATCTGGATTTTGAACCTATATATACAAGCGAAGAACTTGTTATATGGAAATGAGCTTCGAATATAATATTAATTAGAATAAATATAAAATTTACTTATAATATAAAATTCCCAGTAAATTTTATATTGTTTTATAATGTAAATATATAAATAAAAGAATATTTTCAACTTGTAGTAATAAAATAATAAACTTTTAAGTAGTTACATAAGGGTCCAATTTAAAAATTTTAAAATATATACAAAATAATTTTATAGTGGTGAATTATGACAAAAATAAATAAAGTAAATAAAATAAAATAAAGTAAATAAATTAAAACTAATAACTTTTACTTTTTTTATATATATATTTTTTTTTTTATCTACGTTTACGTATAAATTAACAACTTACACTAAAACAAATACTTTTTAATAAAAATACAATCATTTACTTTTAACTCGCTTGAATCCCTTAAATAACATGTGCTGCTTAATTCTATTCCGCAAAAAACAACCAGAAAGAATTTACTTTTCAAAATATAGTATGACAAATTCAGAATATCGAAGAGCAACCTATATGCAAGAACTATTAAAAGTTCCTTTACGTTGGTTGACTCCCGAACCAGTTTATTCAGAAATTACGCCAAAATCTGAACACACCGCTTATTATACATGTATTGAGGCTGACATACCAACGATTAATAAAAATAAAATTAATATTATTACTAAGGAAAATGATTCCCCATTTACAAGTTTCCGTTTGAAAAACCTTGGGGGCACAGCAACAAAAACCGTATCTAGATTTGTGGGTAACTGGCTACGATCAGTCGAAACATTTAAAGGCAATGACTAAAAGATGCTGTTGTTATGATTATTATTACGATTATCATCATTGATTTTACATTATAATATATACATCAAATAAATTCTATGGTTACGAAATGAGATTATTCTTGCTTTCTTTATTTATAAAATAATTTTATAAAACATATAAATAACTTATTTATTTTGACATTATTTTTAATTAAAGTTTACTAGTTAAATTTTCACAGTTTTTTCCCCTTTTTTTCATCTAATTTTTTTAATTAGTACGTGGTTCAGTATTGTTTATTTGCATCTTAGAAATTAAACTCTTGTTCTTATTTTTGTTAGTTAATAAAATTGAAAATGTTCTATAAAATGTAAACTTTCTAATATATATAAAAAAAAAAAAAAAAAAAATAAATAAATAAATATCTTTATTACTTAAATATACGATATTATAATGACACAGATTTATTTATTTACACAGCAATATGTTCTTTATATATATGAATCTTGGACTTTTGCATAAACTTTTAATTCATTGAGACATAAGATCTTCATCAAATCCTTTAAGAAAAAAAAAAAAAAAAAAAAAAAAAAAAAAAAAAAAAAAAAAAAAAAAAAAAAAAAAAAAAAAAAAAAAAAATAAGAAAAAAGAAAAAAAGAAAAAAAGGTCGTTAAATATAACATGTTTTTACCAGAAAAACATTATTTCAAACCAATAATCAAATCTTTAAACGGATCTATCAGAACCAACTAAATTACTAGAATCAGAAACTTTTGACGCCGCTTCACTTTTATTAGTACCATTCATCTCACTTGCAATATTCAAATTGAGTTCAGAATTTACTTTTTCATCATCATTCCGCTTCTCCGAATTTAAAATAGATCCTTTTCTTTCTAAAGATCCAAGTAAATTTTCTGGCGTGACTTTCAGTAAAGAAGCTGACTTTTCATCTTTTTCAGAAATTAAATTAATCTTTGATTCAACCGCCGAAGGGATAACTCCAAGATGATCCTCAGCAAGAACCGAAATATCAGTTTTTTCATTCTGCGAACTTTCGAAATCACTATTCTTATTTGTTAGTTTATTTTCAATTTTCAAAGCTATTCTTGGATTACTATCAACATTCAAAGTTGATGCAACATTTACCTTAGACTTATCAGATAAAGATTGAAGTTCGATACTTTTTTCTTTACCATTATAAGAAGTCATGTTAGAAGATGTTCTAGACGCTAATTCTTCACTTATAGAATCACCAACATGTTGAGCCTTTTCGGTCATTAACTTTTCGGTAATGGTCTGTTCGGGATTATTCCCTTCAAGTGCTTCCAAAGTTAGAAAGTGGTATTGTTCAGGATCTTCTTTCTCTATCCTTTGGAATTTTCTGCATTCTTCACAATAGTAATCTTTACTTTCATCAACTTTATTTGTTCGCGGATCGATAATATCTTTAACTTCTATCTCTGGCAAACAATCCAGATGCATCCAAATCTCACATCTAGAACAGCATATTGACAATTTCCCATCATCATAGTTCTCTCCATAGGCACCACATAAGCAGTCAAATGTCCAATTTCCAGAATAAACTTCATGTGATTTACGAGCTCTCGAACTCCTACGTAAAGACCTTCTGGTATTATTTTGAGCCATATTTGGATCTGTATTTGACTCATCTGAGGCATCCTGTTTTATCCCATGCTTATTCCTAATTATTTGTAATTGCCTTCCCCTTAAACGACTTTCACGCTCCTTTAAACTCTTTTCACGTTTCTGAGCTTCTCGTCTAAGTCTTAAAATTTCCTGTCTTTCTTCTTCGCGCTTTCTTTGTTCTTCTTTTCTTTGCTGTTCTTCAATCTCCAATTGTTTATTTCTCAATATACGAGATTCAACTCTGGAAGAACGCTTTCTGTTTTCTACTAACGACTGTATTTTTCTTTTCTTCATTCGATTCAACTCTTCTTTCACCCGATTTTCCTCAGCTTCTTCGATATATGGCATAACTTCTTCATTAAGATATGAATATAAATTTTTTTCATCTGCGTGCTTAGAAGATGAGATAGAATCTAAAAAAGACTTCCATTCATTATATGAAGAGCAAACACACTCCCAATTTGGTTCAGGCACATAAGTTTCATCAAATTCATCAGGATTTAAATCAAGGTCATTTTCATTATCATCTTCATTTTTTTGTTTTACGTCACTTTCTTCATCAGGTACTATTTTATGATTTAAGTTTTCGTCTTCACTTTCATTTTCTTCTTTTATCTCACTCTTATTAGAATGTATAGATTCACTTTCACTATCACTTTCAGCCTGGAAAGTCTTATGTAATTTATTAGCTATTGGCGAATTTTTTAGCGATTGACTTCTAGAGCGAGTATTAATTCTTGATGTAACATTTTGATCAGCATTGGCAACAATTTTTTTTTTTTTATTATTATTAGTATTAGAATTATTATTTTCAATGTTAGTTTTTGTTTCGTCATCGGAATCTGTTAGAAACTCATTGATAGAACTCCTCCTACTCCTCTTCCGATTATTTCTTATTTTAATATTAACAGAATCTATATCTTCATCACTTAATGCGTCCTTTGTGGAGTTGACTTCACTCTGAGTGTTTTTTATTCTAGATGACCTTCGATTAGTAGGCTGTTGATATGATTCGTCCATATCATCATCAATTATTTGAGGTATAAAGTAAGAAGGAGCAGAACCAGGTATATTAGAAATCCTTAATGATCTTCTGGTAGGTGTTTTTTTTGGAGTATCGAAAGATTTGGACTTTTTTGAACTTGGATTTTTTTTGGAGACAGCCTCATTATTTGATTCAACTATTTTTGGATTATTTTTTGACTTTAACTTTAACTTTGATTTTACTTTTGATTTTGATTTACCTTTTAAAATAGTTTTACGCGGTAAGGGTCGGTCGAGGAAATTGATTGTCATTCTATAAAGTCTATTATCATCTAATAAATAATAAATTCTTTCATCCTTGTCCCAACCAATAGGATTAATTCTCCAATCAGATTCACTGTTATCAGGGTCTAATGCAGCCACAGATCTAGCGAATTTTTCACCATTAATCATTTGAAGAGAAGTTAAAGCTCTTAGAATTTTTACTTGATCAAATAAATCAAATTCAGAAAATTTTATAATTTCTTTTGTTTTATTCTCATTTGATGTATTATTTTCTTCTTTAATTTTTTCAGTACTTTGTTCTTTAGTATTTTCTTTTTTAAGATCCAAAGCATCCTCGTACAAATATTTGTATTCTTTACTTTTTCTAATAATTTGGCTTTGAGTGTACTCATCGAGAGTGTCTAAACTGTAGAATAAAACATTGAACGAGTTAGTGAGTTTATTGGATAGACGGCAATTAAAGATATGAGATTTAAAAATCAATAACTTGAATAACAATTAAGGTTGAAAAAATAAAAAATAAAAAATAAAAAATAAAAAATAAAAAATAAAAAAAAAAATAAAAAAAAATAAAAAAAAAATAAAATAAAAATAAAATAAAAAATAAATAAAAAAGAAATAAAAAAGAAATAAAAAATAAATAAAAAATAAATAAAAAATAAATAAAAAATAAATAAAAAATAAATAAAAAATAAAATAAAAAAACAAAAAAAAAAAAAAGAAGCAAATACTGTAAATAAAGTTATATAAAAAAAAAAGAATAACTTACGATACTCCAACTGAAATGTTTTTTATTAGTCCCAATCGTACTCTAGTTAATAGATCATTACTTTTCTCTAGTCCAAGCAAAATATCTTCAATCAGCTATAATTTTATAGTTAGTCGTTATTAGATAATCTTATTTATAGTGTTGAAAATTTAAAAATCAACTTTTTCTAAACACACCTCAACAGAAAAGTCGTCATTAATTTTGATCACTTTATGAAATAAAAACAACCATTGGAATAAAGCGGAAAATTCCCACATATTTCTAAGTTTTTTAAGAATATCTTTTTTTTCATCTTCTGTTAAAAAGGAATTGTTTTGAGAGTCATTATTTTTTTCAAGTTGAATATTTGCCGGAAGCCATTTCTTATCCAATTGCAACAAATCAGCCATTTCTTTTGCTTTTGGTCGTCCCCTTTTTCTTTTCTTCATTGGATCATTACTTTCGTTATTGCCTATTTCATTAGTAATTTCATTGCTTTTAACGTTTTCATTACCGTTAACATTTTCATTATTTTCCTTATTGTAATTGTAATTGTAATTGTAATTGTTATTGTTATTGTCAGTATTTTCTAAATTTCCATTTTGTGTTTCTATACATTGGTTGCCACTGAGATCTGAATTTTTATCTTTCTCCATTTTCCTGTATTTAATATACTGGTAGTAAGGAAAAATAAGGAAAATAAGGAAAATAAATAAAAATAAATAAAATAAACAAAAAAATAAACAAAAAAAATAAAAAAAATAAAAAAATAAACAAAAATAATACACTATAGTAAAAATATTAAAAAATAGTTTTTGTTATTGTTATGATTACTTATTTAGTTTCCTAAGTAACCATGACAATATAATGTTACCCTGTTCACTTAAATACACAGTAATACAAAACAAATTTATTCAATAAAAACATTTGTCATGACAACCATATAGAATAAAGACTTTTTTCGCAGCCTTAATAATAACTTCTTATCTAAATAGAATGAACGAAATTTGTATTTAATATTGAGTTTAATATTATTGTATTTATATTATTTATTTAGTATTTTATTTATATTATTATTTGATATTGTATTTATATATTTATTTAGCTTATTTAATTTATTGTACTTATTTTATTTATTTAATATCGTATGTATATTTATTGTATTTATATTATTTATTCAATATCATCGTAGTATATTTATTGTATAAAATATATTTCTTTTACATATAAGCCATTCATTTTATATTTAGTTGTAATTGTAGAGTAATTTTTTTTCTTGTAAAAACCTCGTTGCTTATTTAGTAAATTATATACAAATCTAGTTTCATTTTTCTAGTTTATTAAGTAGTTATAAATTAGTAAGTAGTTATAAATTAGTAGAATTAAGTAATTATAAGAAATTTATTAATTCATAAATCGTAATAATTACAAATATTAAATTAATTAATACATAAATAAATAAATAATAAATAAACAAATAAACAAATAAACAAATAAACAAATAAACAAATAAACATAATAGTATTCAAATTAATTAAATACTATAGTTAAATTGTTGGCGATTTTGGAACGAATCGATTTTTGTATAATTAATTTTGGATGGGTATTTATTTTAACAAGCAAATATAATGCTTTTAACATATTTATTAGGAATTGTATTTTGTTTATTTGTGAATGCAGAAAAAGTTATTCTACCAGGAGCTAGAAGAGCACCACATAAATCATTCGAACTTGTAAAACCATATACAGAAAATGGAGTACTTACAAGATTTTATGAATTTGGTGGAAATACATATTTAAAAGTTAATGAATTTATTAGATTAACAGATGAACAACAAGGTCAATCTGGTTGGGTATTTTCAAGATTACCATTTCCAGCACATACTTCATTTGAAATAGAAATTGAATTTTTAATACATGGACCAGGTGGTTTACATGGTGATGGAATGGCAATATGGTTAACTCCAAATCGTGCACAACAAGGTAGTATCTTTGGAGGACCTGATGTTTTTACTGGTGTTGCTATTTTACTGGATACATATAAAAATGGTAGACCTGGTGTTTCTTTTCCTTATATAATGGCAATGGTTGGAGATGGAAGAACAAGATATGATAAAGATCATGATGGAAAGGCAAATGATGCTGGTGGTTGTTCTGCTAGAGGATTAGTTAATAATGGTGGTGTTTATGATAAACCATCAAAGGCAAAAATTACTTATGTTGATGGTGAATTTCTTGCTTTAGATTTAATGTATAGAAATCAAAATGAATATGAAAATTGTTTTGTAGTTAAAAATGTTCGTTTACCTTCTTCAAGTTATTTAGGTTTTACTGCAGAAACTGGTGATTTATTTGAAGCTCATGATATTATGTCTGTTAGAATGAATGTTTTACAATTACCAGATGCTCGTCCATCTGGTCCAAATGCTCAAAGAGATAAGGCAAATGCTGCTGCTAGAAGAAATCAATTTAACAAACAAACTGATACTTCAAATTCTGCTAAAAGTTCTGTTGTAAAATTCTTTTTGGTTTTAATTTGTATTTTAATATGTTACGGTGGATTTGTGGCTTATCGTTCAAACGCAAATCGTGATAGATTTTAAATAACATTTAATTTAGTTTTTATTTTTTTATTTATTTAAATTGGGTTGTAATTTTCATCAATATGGTTATTGCGACATAATGTAGTGTATATTATTGTTATATTATTTATTATGTTATATTATTCAGTTTATTCACATTTTCTACTAAGTGCATAGTATCGTTATATACTACATACATACTACATATATACTACATATATACTACATATATACTACATATATACATACACATATATAATAATACAAATACTACACATACTACATACTAAATATACTACATACACACATATACACTTTACTAACATTCTATAGATTATTTTCTCAGATGAATTTGCTAATGCTATTATATACTATTTATATATATTAGATTATAGATAAAATATAGCAGTTACTAATTAGAAATAAAAATTACTAAATATCAATATCTCCGATCTATACATAATAAGATAATCACAATTAAGTGTCATTTACATAAATAACTTATTAAAATAACTAATAATCACTAGACTAAATTTAATCAACGTTGTTATAGCAGTAAAGTGTTTTTTATACGTACTAAAATATTATGTCGTATTTACTAACAATAACTAAGTAATATTTACTAACAATAGCTAAGCAATATTTACATTATATTGTTAAATTATAGTATAAATTAAAAATAATAAATAATAAATAATAAATAATAAATTAAATATTTTCAAAATATATTTGTATAGTAATATTTTAATATTATATTTATATATAATAATTATAAAAACGTTATATTTATCATAACAAAAAAATAGAGGACATTAAAAAACGATGTTGTCATAGATACAAGATCAATAAATAAATAAAATACCTATGTATTACCTATATACAGCACATAGCAACGACATCCTAATTTGTTAATTTTATTAGCACCTGTTTATTTTTATTAATTATTTTTTTTTTTATTTTCCTATTTGTTTACAACTGTAAATAAATTTAAGATTTATTAATACATACAAGTAAATTATTTTTTTTCTAGATTTCTTTAAGATTATAAATTGTTACTAACTATTTATTTTAGCTAAATAAACAAATTAATAAAATTTAAAACTGTTTCTTTAATAAATTGGTTTCTATTTTAATGTTATTTAGATTCAATTATTGAAAAGTTTTTATTTTTTTATTTTTATATATATATATATATATATACACACACTTAAGGCTCATCAAATAATGGATATTTTTGGTGCCCCTGTTAGACGATTAAGAGGTGCTTGTTTAGAAAAATTAGCTTATTATTCTGGGTTTAGAGATTGCGATAGTTCAAAAAATGATTTAAGAAGATTATTAAAAATATTATCAAAGGGAAATAGTAAATTAGCTCAAAAAATTAGATTAGATTATATAGAAAAAAATAATAATAAATTTAATGGAATTACAGAGGAAAATGTTTTAAATGAAAAATTTATATTAACTCCAGAAATTTTAGATGTTTTATTAGCTTTAGCTTCATCTTGTCCAAAAATTACATTATCTGATCATGCTTCTATAATACTGGATGTTATAGGTCTTTTTTTACTTGAAACTTCCTTTTTAGGCTCTTCCTTAAATGTTTTTTCAAAAACACTCACTCCTTCACCATGGGATGCTCTTTCTTTTAGACTAACTCAAGCTATAATGACAATTGGAATTAAATTTCCTAAATTAAAATCTATTGCTGTTTCATATATTTATACTTTTGTAAGAAAATTTAAAGAAAATTCCTCAACCGAGGATAGTGATTATTTAATTACAATCATTTTATCATTAGTTGGTTTTTTAAAAGCTTTATCAAATAGTGCTGATTTATTCTCTATTCCAAAAGATAAATTACTTTTAATACAAGAATTACAAGATTCCTTAAATAAATCTTTTCTAACAAAATTAGAACCTTTAGTTGAAAGTACTTTTATAAATCCTGAATGGCAATCATATTCAGTTAGATATACATATGGTTTAGAAAACACAATTTCTTCTCTTCAATTATTAAACTTATTTTTAGATATTGGTCAAAGTTTTATTAAGGATTTTATAATAACAGAATCAAAAAAGCCTTCCATACTTGACTCTGTAATAGATGGTGGCTTATTTAATTTACCCATTCTTGAAGATGATGATGCCGTTCAATTAATTACCACTCTTAAGGATATTGCTGTCTCTAATATAGAAATAGTTGAAGATGGTGTATCTTATATTGCTATAGAAACAGATCCAGAAGTTGCTCTAGCTTTACATTTAAAAGGCTCTGCTTTGCAAATTCTCTCTGTATGGGCTCTTCATGATACTCCATTCACACACCAATTATTTCTTTACATAACTGGTACTACAGAACAAGATTATCAAATGCATAATGTTCATTTGTCAAACACTGTTTTCCAAATCATGACTATATATTCAAGATTTGATTCTGAAATTGGTGGTGCTTTTGCTCGTTTTATTCCTCATTTTTTGGTTAGAGCTGAACCTACTCTCGCTCAAGTTTCAAGGGCAGCGGAACTGTTGGCTTCTGCATTTGAATATCTTTCTCAAGATTTAATAATATCAACTATATATACATTAATTAATTCTTTACTAGAAGCTGATGCAACTGTATTACCTTCAGCCAATTCTTTTAAAATGAAACCTGCTAATGATTCAGATAATTCCTTAACTCATGTTCAAACTGCGGGAAGTATTATAGATATTAAAATTGAAAGTGAAGATCAAAGGCAAGTTATAAATGAAAGACTGATAGAATGCATAGTGAGCATGGTTCTTGCAATAAATGATTTTAATATTTCTACAATGGCTGCTGCCGTGCTTTCTCAAAAATTAGGACAATATGATGAAAAAGCAGATACATATATAATTTTAGGTTTTACAAGAATTGCTTGTTTTTTAAATGAGCGAGAATTCAAAGTAAATCTTAAGCTTTTAAATAGTTTAGGTTTAGAAGCTGCTCTCTTAGGGGATGTAGATCGGTCACAAACAATTTTAGATGCCAGAATTTTAATTGCGCAAACACTTGACATAGATCACCCATTATTCGAAACATTTTTAAAAGATCTTCTTTCTGTATTCACAGCTGAGAGTGCTAACAAAGAAGCAAAGAAAAATTCTAAAATAAAATCGTTTTCTCCTGCCAAACAAATTAGTTACTTAATTCCTGCACTAGCTGAACTGCTTCCTTCTACAAACGAGGAACCATATGAGGCAAAAGATGAAGGTCTAAGAACCTTATTTAGAAATGCATGGTTTAATATGGTAGTACATGGTTACACCCGTGACTCAGAATGGTCAAAACAATTCTCAGGAGAGTTGAAACGTATTGCTTGGAGCACACCACCTTTGGTCAAAGAAAATTCTGCCAATCAAATGGACTCACAAATGGAGCTGAACACGATTTTGAAAAGAAATTCTGTTGCTCAATCTAATTTATCAAATAAAAAGCAAGAATTACTAACTTCTTTTGGTGCAAGTTACAGTGATATGAAAAAATATAACATGACAACAATAATTTTTTTAGCAACTGCACTTGCATTAGAATATTTTAGATCCTTAGCTGGAGATTGTTCAACAGTTGTCATTTACTTTGTTGATCCTAGCTTAAAGACCGGTGAGAACTTCAAAATGATGAATGGTATTATGAGAAATATAATTGATGTCTATATTGAACAAGCAAAATATAATCATTATGGATACTCTGTAACAGATATTGCTAAACAACTGCGAAACATATTTGTTAGATGCTGCCATAGAATCCAGTCTGTGCAAGATGCTGCATTTACTTGCGCTGATCAATTAGTACATGCACTTCCTTCTGCTATGTGTCAAAAAGATAGTACATATGTTTTACTTGATTTAATTACCCTTTTATGGAATAGCTGCTTAGATGCTGATACTGAAGAATATTCTCCTCGTAGCGTTTTTACTTCACCAAAAGTTGGAATTACTCTTGAACTATCAGATTCTTATACTCATCGGAGTGAAACTTATAAACGTTTCCGGATTAAAGCTTATAATTGGATTCAATCTGCATTAAACAGAATGCCTTATGATTTTAAAAGTATTTTGCAAAGTTACATCTCTGAGATAGATGATGGAAATCTAGGTTCCTCTGTATCCGCTGGAAGATCATTTGCTTTAGAGATAGCTGGAACTGTACCATCTTCAGATCTTGTGCTTTCTTCTGTTAAATTTTCCAAATTAAGTACGGATATGACTTCAGAGTTTTTATCTCAATATTCAATAAGACTTTTATATGCTGATCCTTTTATAAGTTCTAGACAAGCTTTCTTAGCAAGACAGTTTCCTAATGCCAAGGAACATTTTGCTCTTGAAATTAAGACTCGATTGCAAATGTTAAAGGCATCAATACTAAGGAAAGAGCTTTATACGACTAAAGATGTTCGAAATGCTATTTTAGAAGCAACCGCATTTGTGGTAAATACTAAAGGATACGGTCGAGAAATAGTAAATTTAATTGTTTCTTTACCTATAGCTTTACTCACTAGTCACTCTATCAAGTTAGGTATAGCTGTTTGGTCTTGGATGATTACAGAAGTGCCCAGTTTGGAACCTCAAATTTTGGCAAAGATCTGCGAAGAATGGGAATGGAGTATCAGAAATCATCTTTCATTATATTCCCATGAGCATGACATTGGAAACGTTTTTGGTCATAAAATGGAATATGCTCCTTCAAACAATTCGGAAGTGGCGTTAGATTCTAAGTTGACATTAAATGCATTTGAACCTCATTCATTACTTTGTAGATTTTTATCTTCACATTTTCAAACAACAAAGTATTATAGTAGATATATATTAGATGTATTTGGACGACTTTTAAGGATTGCATTAAAATATATGGGTGAAGCAAGTATGCATCCACTTTCTAGATTCACTCGATTTGAAATAATTTTTTTTGCTATTCAATTTTTGGACGGTCATAAATATCTGGTTTCCTCCGGACTTTCAATTTGGAAGAATATAATTATGGATGCTGCACTTTCTTGGTTCAAAGTTCCATGGTCATGGCCTTATGGAAGTAATAAACTTCGGCTTCGCGGTGAATATCAACTTTTATGCGATGTGTTTCGGGCTTTTTCTAATATACGGCTTACATCCTCTTCAGATAGAACTGGCAGATTAGCTTCTAAGCAATCATTACTATTGGCATTTTTACATAACGAATTTTCGAAAATAGCAGTTTGGCTAGATCCATTGCAATTTTCGGTTAAAAATACCATTTCTGATGAAGATCTAGAAAAGGTTCCCATGATCAATTCTGATTTATTAGTTACAGCTTGGTCCATTGATCCACGTTTAGCGATTAATCTATACAAGAGATATGAGCATATGCATTCTTTCTCTTCTACATTATGTGATCTTGTACGGAAATATACGTACAGGATAACCGACATTCCAGAAGCTTTAGAATTCTTTTTAAATGGGTCGTTAGTTAATATGAGATATTTGCTTTATTGGAAGCCAGTAAGCCCAATTGATGCAGTTGATCTATTTATGAATTTTAGAGAAAACTCATTTGTAATACAATATGCAATGCGGTCTATTGAATACTACAGTGATGAAATTTCATTTTTCTACGTTCCTCAAATTGTACAAGCATTACGATTTGATACATTAGGATATATTGAGAGATTTATATTAGATACAGCTAAACTTAGTCAATTATTTGCTCATCAAATTATTTGGAATGTAAAAGCTAATCAATATAGAGATGAGGATGCAACAGAGCCAGATGCTTTAAAACCAGTATTTGATAGAGTAATTAATGAAGTTGTTTCTTCATTTACTGGGGAGGATAAAAAGTTTTTTGAAAAAGAATTTGATTTTTTCAGTGATATCACTTCTATTTCTGGAAAGTTAAAACCTTTTATTAAACGTTCTAAGGCTGAAAGAAAAGCTAAAATTGATGAAGAAATGAAGAAGATTCAACTTCGAGATGGTGTTTATTTGCCCAGTAATCCAGATGGTACAGTTATAGATATTGATCGCACTGCTGGCAAGCCTTTACAGAGTCATGCAAAAGCTCCTTTTATGGCAACTTTCAGAATCAGAAAACAAATTTTATCAGTCAATCCAGGCGTTGAAGGTGAAGATGAGGAAGATTTAGAAAATGAAAAATCAATGAAAACGGTTGAGGTATGGCATAGTGCTATTTTTAAAGTTGGTGACGATTGTAGACAAGATATGCTTGCATTGCAATTAATTGCAGTATTCCGTGAAATATTTAATTCCTGTGGGTTGAGTTTATACGTATTTCCATATAGGGTTACAGCTACAGCTCCTGGCTGTGGAGTAATTGATGTACTTCCACATTCCATTTCTAGAGATATGCTTGGGAGGGAAGCCGTTAATGGACTTTATGAATATTATATAACTAAACATGGAAGCGAAGATTCGATAGACTTTCAAAAAGCAAGAAATAATTTTGTACGGAGTTTAGCTGCTTATTCTGTTATTTCTTATTTATTACAATTTAAAGATAGACATAATGGTAACATTA
The DNA here is from genome assembly GCA_030571375.1 of Botryozyma mucatilis. Lineage (NCBI taxonomy): Eukaryota > Fungi > Ascomycota > Trigonopsidomycetes > Trigonopsidales > Trigonopsidaceae > Botryozyma > Botryozyma mucatilis. The sequence continues at coordinate 29,581 of JAJLXO010000247.1, read as the reverse complement.
TGTATGATGATGAGGGACATATTTTACATATAGATTTTGGATTTTGTTTTGATATTGTACCTGGTGGAGTAAAATTTGAAGCTGCTCCTTTCAAATTAACACATGAAATGGTACAAGTAATGGGTGGAAGTACAGATACTCAATCATATTATTGGTTTGAAGAATTATGTGTTAAGGCATATTTAGCATCCCGACCTTATGCAGAGGAGATTATACGTTGTGTCACGCCTATGTTGGATAGTGGATTACCTTGTTTTAAGGGTCAAGCTACTATTAGGAGATTAAGAGACAGATTTGTATTGGACAAATCAGATAAAGAAGCAGCAGTGTTTATGAAATACTTAATTAAAAAGAGTGTTGAATCTATTTACACAAAAGGTTATGATGAATTTCAACGAATTACTAATGGAATCCCCTATTAATGTTTTGTTTATGTGTTTTATGTGTTTATATGTTTGATCTGTATTATATATAATATTATAGATATTATAGAAAAGCATGCTTATTTTTTTTTAGTTTTTTCTTTTTTTAAAGTTGTTGATTATTTATAGTTTGTTGTATATTGGTATTTGTTTATAGCTAGTTTGTTACTATTATGATTCGTACGATTCATTTTTTTTTTTTTTTTTTTTAAAAAAAAAAAAAACAAATTATTTTTGTAAACAAATAGAAGATTGATAAGATATAATACGTGACATAAAATTAAAAATTATGCTTTATATTCAAAAGGTAAAAAAAAAAAAATAAGAAACAATAAAATATTCCATGAACTAAATATTAAACGTTATTTATTCCGTTATAGTGTAGTAAAATAAATTTATACCGAGTTTTTAACAAATTATATACAATGCAGCGGAGTTAATTTACACATGGATCAGTTTTTTTACTAAAAATACGAGTTGAAAATCATGAAGCTCATCTAAAATACAAAATTATACAAGTAGTAAGAATGATACAATAGTAAAACATGTATTCTATACTTATTTTGCAATCATATTGATATAATATTGTAACTGTTTTTGTATATAGTTCTTGTCGTATAATTATAAAACGGGTATAAATAACAATACGATAAAAACCTTGTTTCAAAATAAGTAATAAATATTTTTTTCTTAGTAATATTACTTTTTAATGTAGTTAAAAATATAAATGAATAAAAATTAAACGGGCTGGATTAGGTAAGACAAATAGAAAAAAGTTACTTATTATAGAATTTATTATCGAAGATAAAATAATTCGTTAATAATATGATACATAATAGAAATTCAAACCTTATTATAGAAATAAACAATTTCTTTATTTACAAGATATTTCACAAAAATATACCAGAGCGCGGGTCTTAAACAGGCTAAATCAAGAATTTGATTGAATATATTCAACACTATAAATTAATTAAAAAGTAAATTTAAAAACCGGCGTTTAAAAAACCATTAATTCTCACTCTTTGTAATTTTGTTTGATTAAATATGCTTTAAAACATGAGTTTTTTTCATCTTCATAAGTGTTATTATAAACCATTGTTATGATTTAAAAATTTTAATATTTTTCTGTTTGCTTATTTTGTTTTAAAATAGTTGTTAAATAGTTACCTTTAAATAATTTCTTAATTTCCTAAATTATAATTTTAAACCTTTTTTTGGCATGAAAATTAAAGATATTAAGCAACCCACGTTTAAATTCATCATTCTAAACGTTAAAATATTTTTTAAATATCTTATATAATATGAATTGTGATAACTTTGAAAGTAAAAAAAGAAAATTTTTTTGCCAAGTAAATATTTTATATAGTAGACAAACCCAGTATTATATTGAATTTATAAGTTATTAAACTAATAAACATAAAAAAATTCTCATAACCGGTTGTAGATGAAAATCAACGTTGAAAAAAAAAATTTAAGTAGTATTTTATAAACATATGAATGTAAATTTGTTAAATAAACGATAGAAAATTTGTGAAAATATGTAAGAAAATAAACAAACTGTTCAAAAAAACACTTACTTAAAAAGGCAAGTTTCAATTGATTTTTTTTTTTTTTCTGTTACCTTTCTTAAAAACTTAAAAGTTTAATTGACATAGAAAAGGGAACTTATTAAAAATATTTTCATTTGAAAATATTATATAAACCCCCTTAGTTGAACAAATTAAATACCATATAATAATAAAAATTTCAAAATTTAATTGTTATTAGTCTAGTATATAACAATTAATACAACTTAATTTTTGTCTTTCTTTAAATAGGTAATAATACTCAATCCAATTTAATAACAGTCTTTCTTTAAATAATTAAAAATTCTCAGTTTAATTTAATAATAGTCTTTCTTTAACTAATTGAAAATTCCAAATCCAATTTAATATTAGCCTTTCTTTAAGCAATTTAAAATTATTAATCCAATACCATATTAGTCTTTATTTAAAATAACTAAAAATAAATTTTTTGAATAAGTTAATACATTTCACTAATTTAATAATGCTTTATTTTATAAAAATATTCGTTCTTTTATACTTATTTTCATCTTATTCCAATTTTACTAAAGGATATCATATTTCAGATCTCGAAAGCTCATACCCAGATAACTCTTATTTCAATCTAGATGCTGAGAAGCCAACTGGGTACATATCAAATGAGGATATTAAATCTTTTACCGGGTTCGAAGAAAAAACTATTAGCGGATTAAAAAATAAAATTTTAAATCCTATTCAAGATAAATCTTCTTTCGGTTCGGAAAATTCACTTCTTGTCAACCGACAAATGTATATTGTTGAAATTAACGAACACGTTAACGATAAGAATATTTATAACCATCTTGATAATGTGTTTGAAAATGAGGATATTAAAAATAAAATAATTAAAAATTATTTTAGCACTTTTACGCTCCAAAATGGTAAATTTAAGGGATATTATGGATTTTTTTCAAAGGAGGAATATGAAAAAGTTAAAAAGTCTTCGGATGTCGTTAATGCTCTTGTTGATTCTCCTTTGTCAACTGTACTTGACGATAAATCGAAAATTATCCCGTTACTAGATATTAAACCTATTGATAAAAATACTATTAGAAATAAAAAAACAATTGACGAAATTAGTGGTATTGCCGAAGAAAAACTTCTCGAAAAAGTTAACATTAATCAAATAGTTTCAGGATGTGGATATAATTCTTGTACACCAACAAATAATAACGAGATAAATAACTTGGTCAAAAGGGATATTAAAATTCCTTATAAACGTGTGAAAAGAATATCTAAAATAGACACGAAAGTTTACGCAGAAAATATTGCATATCAACCTTTATTTTGCAACCATACCTTTGGATGGAATTTAAAACAAATTTCATTACTTGATAGTGATTTATGTGCATATATGTATAATCCATCTGCTGGGAAAAATGTAACAATATATGTAGTTGATGGTGGTATCGATATTAACCACCCAGAATTCGAGGGACGTGCAATTAAAGGACATAATGGACTAAAAAAACATTCAAATCATATTGAGATCCCTCATGTACCAGATTATTATTCACATGGTACTCACGTAGCAGCTATAGCAGCTGGTAAAAATGTTGGTGCAGCTAAAAAAGCTAAAATTGTCGATGTAAAAGTATTTCATTCATATGAGACTCATAGAAATTCAAGTATAAAACAAAACAATAAAAATGATTTTGTTTTAACTACAGGAACAGATTCTAGTTTGCTTTCCGGTTTAGAATACATTGATAAAAATATGAAAGAAGGTGATAAAGCTATTATAAATTTCTCAATTTCTTGGACACCAAACTGTTTGATAACTAAAGCTATTAAATCATTATCTGATAAAGGAGCTGTCATAGTTAAATCTGCCGGGAATACTGGTGGAAATAATTGCACATGGGGTCACTTAAAAGAGTTTGGTGCAGTTATTGTTGGTAATCTAAGAAATAATTATACCAAAAATCCGGAATCATGTTATGGTAAATGTGTAGAAATCTGGGCTCCTGGAACTGAAATTTATTCTGCTTTCAATGGTGGAGGTTATGTTGCTATGAGCGGTACTTCAATGGCAGCACCTTTAGTTGCTGGTGTTGCTGCAACGTTTCTTTCTATGGATAATATTAAATCTGGTAAAAAGATTCCAGAATTATTAAATAAGTATGGAATCCGTGGAGAACTTGATGACAAATCTATAGAGGATCATGATTTATTATTATTTAATAATTTAGGTCGTCCAGTATTTTAATAAAGCCAGATATGTATTTGTGTGTATTTAATTTTATTCGTATTTCTTAATTGAGTTTGTATATATATATATATATGTATATATATACAAGTTGATGAATATCAAATAGTTTTTGAGTGAAACAATAATAGTAAATTTATATTTAAAATAGATTTATCACAAATTTCAAATAAGGATAATTTATTATTTGAATTAACATTATTGTTCTCAACGAAATCACTATGTATTTTTTTTTTTTTTTTTTTTCTTTTCTTAAGTAGAAGGGTTTTATAATGTTTTATACAGTATAACCAAGTAAAACTACAGAATTGATCAAACCAGTTTGTAATAAAGACAATTTTAAGTCATCCGCAGAGTATGTTTTTCTAGGATAAGTTGTTGTAAAAGTTGCATTATTTGGATCCATATTTGTTTTTTCTTGTAATTTAGTTGCAACTTCATATAGGGTGGTTTCAATAGGAAATGTTTCTGTAATATTTGGAAGATTATTATAACGAATTTGAAGACGAGATTGTTTAATTGTTGAATTTGATGTATCTTTTTGTGAATTTTTTTGTAAATTAGATTGAGTAACAGGTTGAATATTAGATTGAGGATTTGTAGAAGAAAGTCTTTCACGCTCTTTAGCACGAGCAACTTTTGCAGCTTCTATTTCTCTTTTTACTTTTTGTTTAGCTAAAGCAGTTTCCATAGCCTCTTTTTTACGATCTTGAATAGCTTTTTTAGTTTCCTTAGCGGCTTGTTCTTCTTTAAATTTTATCATTTCCACATCTCGTTTTTTACGAATTACTTCATTTCTTTTATCATTTTCTTTAAATTCTGCTTCTTTAATTGCTTTTTTTTTTGCCACTCTAGCTCTAATTTCTTGTAATTTTTTTTCTTTTTCTTCAGGAGATAAAATTTTTGGTTTTTCGATGGTATCATCATTATTATTACTATCAATATTAATATTACTATTGTGTAAAATTGAAATATCATCTGGATTATCAGCTAATCTTTCTTTTGGAACTTGAGGTAATTTATTATTATTTTCAAGCCATTCTAAAGCTTTTTCATAAGTTCCATCTGTATTTCTTAATGCGGCTTCGATTCTGCCTGGAAGAAATCCTTTTTCTTGTAGCTAAAATGTTAGAAATTAATAAGGATGAAAATGTTATTATTGCATATAATTTAATTTTAATAAAGTACTCACTTGGGCTCTAATATTCATTTTATTATTATTATTTAAATTCGATTTTATAAATTATTTTTTTATTTTTTTATTTTTTTTAAAATTCGCCGTAGTCAACTGCTTATTTTGAAATAATTAACTATATTATGCTATACTATATTTATTATATTATGCTATACTATACTATATTATATTATATATTATTCTATATATACTATACTATTATTGTATATTATACTATACTATATTACTCTATATATACTATACATATCATTTATATATACTTCTATATATTATATTTTATTATTTACAAACTTTTACCGTATATAATTTCTTAGATACTCTAAAAGTTCATTATCTACCGTTCGTTTTTAATCTGTATTTTTCTATTTGTTATAACAAGTTGAAATCAAGCGAGAATTTTTCTTTGAGACAAAAAACAGCAAATGGGAATAAAGTATCAACAGTTTTGTATTTGATAATATTTAACTATGTAATTAAGTATGATATTTAATATTATTTAAGTATAATATTTAAGTATATATAACATTTAACTATAATATCTAACTATATAATTTAAGTATAATATTTAAGTATATAATTTAACTATATAATATTTAACTATAATATTTAACTATAATATTTAACTATAATATTTAACTATAATATTTATTATATAATACTTAAGCATATAATTTATGTGTATAATAATAAGTATATATAATATTTAACTATATAATTTAACTATGTAATTTAAGTAAAATATTTAAGTATATAATTTAACTATATAATATTTAACTATAATATCTAACTATGTAATTTAAGTATATAATATTTAACTATAATATTTAAGTATAATATTTATTATATAATATTTAAGCATATAATTTAACTATAATTTAACTATAATTTAACTATAATTTAACTATAATTTAACTATAATTTAACTATAATTTAACTATATAATTAAATACACAATATTCAAGTGCTTGTTCAATTTTCTAATTTTTATTTCTATCTACCATTACTTTCATTATCTACATTTTTACACAACAAATAATAAAACCATTCAGTGCGAAATAAACCATCATTTATCAATTTATATTAATAAAGATCGTTTTAATACAAAAATAACCAGAAAAACTCTAAAACAATTTGGAAATTTTAAAATAAATATAATTCTAATTGTCTATACTTATTATTCAAAAAATAAGTCTTGTAAATAATATAATAATATAAAATGGCTTGCTTCTTAACTAAAAGCTATTTAATGTATACGTAAAAACTTGTTATCGTATACAATGATATTATCATGTGTAATACATACATACATACATACATACATACATACATACATACATACATACATACATAAATAAATAAATAAATACATACATACATACATACATACTGCATAAAATAAAAATCCTTTTTAAACTATAAGATCCATACTGTAAGGAGTCTTTATAGAGTTGCATTTTTACCTAATAAAGCTTGTTTTTCTTTTTATAAGATATTTTAATAATATTTAATTCACATTACATTATATAAATAAAATTTCTTTTATTAAAGATCCTTTTGAATACTCAAAAGGATAGAAATATAAAAAAGTAAAATCTTAGGTTTAAACACAAAAATAAAATATACTAGAAATATATCGCAATAATTAATAACTAATTAAATAAATATTTATTTTTATTGCTGCTATTGCTATTAATTATCGCCTAAAAAGTACTTATACACGATTAATACTATTTTCTCAACTTTATGATAATTTATCAAGAAACTCTTTAGAGGAATAATAAAATATACAAAATGTAATGTACAATCTATTAATACGAGGATGAGTATAGTAAAATGTAAATGCTTTAACGTAGATTTTTTTAACTTTTTTAAATTTTTTTACTTGATTTTAGTCAATCTCTGTTTATTGTGCGTATTTATAAGTATTTTATGCATTTTTCAATAATTTTTGCGAAATATTCTATATTTATGGTTGATTATTCTTATTTGATTTTTAAATCATTTGTATGTATGTATGTTATTATGTTAAACAGTTACCGTTTCCAAAGAATATCAAATGTCAACAGTACAAAAATAAAATTTAAAATAAACACTAAGTTAATGCAAACTAAAAAAATTAAATTGATTAAAAGAAAAAGTAATACTAATACTGAATTACTGAATAAAGACCAAAATGATAAAAGGGATAATTATAAAATCAAATTAAACAATAAGTATGTATATAAAAAAAATTCATCAAATAAAAAAAATGAATTTACAAAAATTGTACAAAGTCAAATATAGTAGTAAATAAATAATTCTAATACTTTATAAACTATTTTACCATATTAAATTGTTAGATTGGACAGGATAATATTGCTGTGTAGTTTTTTTTTTTTTTTTTCTTTATGACGTTGACTAAGTATTTAAAATTTCAAAGCTGAAAATTCAATTGTAAAAAAATAAATAGCATAGCAACAACAATATATAATACATATTTATATCATTAAATCTTATTTGTATAAAAAGAATTAAAAGCATTATTGTTTTTTTATTCTTCTTTATTAATATTATTTAAAAATGTTTAAAAAGTAAGTAATTTTATGTTTTTTTATAATATTCGTAATTATTTACTTACAAATAGATTTAACGCAAAAACAGACTCACATTCGCGATCTAATGTAAAAAGTTCTGTACAGAGGGGATTGCGTACAAGACTCTTGGAACAATTTCCTGGACTAGAGGAAAATATAGATTTTGTTTTACCTAAGAAGGTTCAATTAATACAAGTAAAATGGTAGAAAATATATAATATAAAGTACATATAACAGTATACATTTAATACAAAATAGCTAATTTCTCAGTGAAGATCATGTAACCCTTTTTTGCGCAAATAACACTGTTTTATTTATACAAAAGTATGATGATCCTTTGATTCCAAGTATAAGACTCGTTCATCGATGTATGTTATTAAAATGGTTTATTTAGAATTTAATTTTATTAAAGTTGAGTAGTTTAATGATTGATATCATACTAAGTTATCAGATCCTGAAGCGTTTCCTTCGGTTCAAGTAGATAGAGGTGCTATAAAGTTTATTTTAAGTGGTGCTAATATTATGGTAAGTGCTATGCAAGTTATTTATGTGTTATATATTTACTTGTATATGTATATATTACTTGTATATGTATATATTGTTTATTTTCTATTACTTATTATATGGTTCACTATACACCTTAATTGTGTATCTAACAATTAGTGTCCAGGATTAACTTCACCTGGTGCAAAATTACCAAAAACTAATATTCCAGCTGGAAATTTAGTTGTAATTTATGCACAAGGAAAAGAGAATGCTCTCGCGATAGGAAAATTGTTACTGAGCACAAATGAAATTGCCTCTATTAATAAAGGAATTGGAATTGAATTGCTTACATATATTGGCGATGGTTTGGTAAGTTTTATATTATGTTATTTATTATTTATTATATTATACTATATTATACTATAATATATTATATTTATTATACTATATTATACTATACTATACTATACTATACTATACTATACTATACTATACTATACTATACTATACTATACTATACTATACTATACTATACTATACTATACTATACTATACTATACTATATTATATTTATTATACTATATTATACTATACTATATTATATTTATTATACGATACTATACTATATTATATTTATTATACTATACTATACTATACTATACTATATTATACTATACTATATTATATTTATTATACTATACTATACTATATTATATTTATTATACTATACTATACTATACTATACTATACTATACTATACTATATTATACTATACTATATTATACTATACTATACTATATTATATTTATTATACTATACTATACTATATTTATTATACTATACTATACTATATTATATTTATTATACTATATTATACTATACTATATTATACTATACTATATTATACTATACTATATTATACTATACTATACTATATTATACTATACTATATTATACTATACTATATTATACTATACTATACTATATTATACTATACTATATTATACTATACTATATTTACTATACTATACTATACTATACTATACTATACTATATCATATTTATTATATCGTCATTTCTAATCTTATAGTGGAACTTTGAATTGTGATATAAATACAATCTAATTTTACTTTTCTATACAAAATTTATCTAGCAACGGTTGTTAGGATAAAAAGAGGGGAAAATAAGATTTTACCCTGATAATAATTTCCATAGCAACTATTATTACTCATCCTAACTTCTAAATCTCCCAATTCTTTCTGTTTGTGTATAAATTAAAAAAATTTACCTAATCTTTCCAAGAAATTAATTATAAAATAGTAAAAATAAAATAAAATAAAAAAAATAAGATAAAATAAAATAAAATAAAATAAAATAAAATAAAAAAAAATAAAATAAAATAAAATAAAATAAAATAAAAAAAAATAAAAAAAAATAAAATAAAATAAAATAACATTGCATTTATTTATCATTTAGTAATAAAAATTCTTTTAAAGATTCCTATCAATGTCAAACGCCAATTACGTCGTAAAAAAACCTGCAAAGGATTTAAAAAATCACTTTTCAAAAGAAATTTTATCAAGACAACCTTCTCCACTTAAAGAAATTTTTCATTATACCTTAGATAAATCATTTATTTCACTTGGTGGTGGTCTTCCTTTACCAGATTATTTCCCTTTTGAAGAAATTTCAGCAAAAGTTGTTTCATCATCCGGTGATAATGATAGTTTATCTTCATTTGGTATTTCAAAATATAATAAAGAACAAGAAGTAAATAATAATAAAAATAAAAATGAAGTAATTGATATTGATTTAGCTCATTCATTACAATATGGACATTCAGCAGGAAATCCAATTTTAAATAATTATTTAAAAGATCATACTGAAATTATTCATCATCCTCCATATGAAGATTGGACAGTTGTTCAAACAATTGGAAGTACTCAAGGATTAGATTCACTTTTACGTGGTTTTACTAATCCTGGAGATTTTGTTTTAACTGAAGAATTTTCATTTTCTTCAGCTTTAGAAACTATTAGAGGTATGGGTAGAAATGTTCTTCCTGTTAAAATGGATCTTGAAGGAATTTTACCAAATTCATTAGAAGAAATACTTTCTAATTGGCCAAATGATGGAGTTAAGGGTAAAAGACCATCAGTATTTTATATTATACCAACAGGACAAAATCCAACAGGATCAACTTTATCATCTGAAAGACGTAAAAAAATTTATGATATTGCTTGTAAATATGATATTTTAATTTTAGAAGATGAACCTTATTATTTTCTTCAAATGGAACCTTATGATCCTTTAAATGCATCAATTAATCCAAAAGTACCAAAAGATATTTTAGAAAATAATAATAGACATAAAGAATTTCTTTCTAAATTAGTACCTTCATTTTTATCAATAGATACTGAAGGTCGTGTTCTTCGTTTGGATTCATTTTCAAAAGTTATTGCTCCTGGTTCTAGAGTAGGTTGGATTACTTGTCAAAATGTTTTCGCTGAAAGACTTATTAGACAACATGAAGTTACAATTCAAACACCATCTGGATTTTCTCAATCTCTTTTAAATGGATTATTAGAAAGATGGGGACAATATGGATATATTGATTGGCTTTTACATTTAAGATTTGAATATACAGCTAGAAGAAATGTTGCTCTTTCTGCTATGGATAAATATTTAAATAAAGATATTGTTGATTTTATTGCTCCTACAGCTGGTATGTTCTTTTGGGTTAAAATTAAAGCAGAGAAACATCCAAAATTTTTAGAACTTGGACCTATTGGTGTAGAGAATGAGATTCTTGATAAATGTATTGATAATAAACTTGTTATTGTTCCTGGAAAATGGTTTGATGCTTCAAGTTTTAGTACTAGTAATAAAAATGAGATTACTAAAGGAAATATAAATGAAAGTGGTGTTTATTTTAGAGGAAATTTTGCATCAGTTGATTTTGATATTTTGAGACAAGGTATTAAAGTTTTCGGACAAGTACTTTCTGAGGAGTTTAAGTGATGTTTATTTTAATTATGAAATAATTAAAAGTATAGAGAATATTATGTAACTATTATTTATTGCTTTTTATTATTTATTAATAACTACATTGTAATAAATTATTAAATATAAAACTATATAAAATTAACTATCTATTGGGATTACTAGAGGTTCAGTTGGTTTTAAAGATATAAGTTTATTATAAGCATAAGTAGCAATACTACCTTGAGTATTTAAAAAGTCTATTTCATTTTCTGTGAGAGGTCTGTCATCATTTTTTGCTTCTTGTAATTTTTTTAGACTTAAATTTTTAGTTTTATTTCTAAATAGTTAGATTTATTTTTTTATGTATTATACAAAAACTTACATTAAATTTTGATCAACTGTATTGGAACCATGTCTGTCTGATCTTGAAATAGAATGTATATCAATTAGTCGACTATTTGTTAGTAAATATATGTAATAATTGTATGCAAATAAATGTATGCAAATAATTGTATGCAAATAATTGTATGTAATAACTGTATACAATCACTGTTAAACTTACTCTCCAGTATCAGAAACAATCTGAGCTAATCTTTCTTGTCGTCTATATTCATCATTTGGATCTATTTGGTAGCGAGAATATGCTGATATTATTCTATAGCAACGTGCATAGTTAGATTAATTTATTTTTTTTAATATAAATGAAAAAATACATACGGTGTGTTTATTGAATTATTCGCCAACAAAGCGGTATTTTCATCAACCTTAAATGTGAGTAATTATGAATACAAAGTATAATGTATAAGATATATATAGTATAAATAGTATACACATACAATAAACTATAAAATTAAACATACTTCAACTTCTGGCGCTTTTTTCACCTGTAAACAAGAACAATAAGCTCCCATATTAACTAGTTTATTTATTTCCTAGAGATATCTATACAGTTAATATTAGTTTGTTGCATATATGATTAATATAGTATATTTACCAGCATTTATTTATTACTTTATTATATTATATTATATTATTATTATATTATATTGTATTATATTATATTATATTGTATTATATTATATTATTATATTATTATACTATATTATATTATATTATATTATTATATTATATTATTATATTATATTATTATATTATATTATATATATAATATAATATATGTTGAAAAATCAATGTTAATGCTTTTCAATTAAAGATTACATAATACAATTAAATAATTAACCTTAGTTTGCAACTAATTTAGAAAATACGACTTAACAACACATATTAATTTCCTAATTGTATTTTATAGTATATTGTATGTATTACTATAGTATGTTATAGTATAGTATAGTATAGTATGTATAGTATAGTATAGTATAGTATAGTATAGTATATTATACTATATGCTATTATATGCTATATTATATGCTATATTATAGTATTATGTTATATTATATGCTATATTATATGCTATATTATATGTTATATTATATGCTATTATATGCTATATTATTAATTTATATTATATTATATTATATTATATTACATTATACTATATTATACTATATTATATTATTATTGTATATTGCTATTGTATATTATTGTATATTATTATATTATATATGGTATATAGTATAGTATAGTATAGTATATTATAATAGATTGGCATATATATATGCATATACTTTATATCATGTATTTTAAATCATACTATATTATACTATATTATATTATATTATACTATATTATATTATATGCTATTATACTATACTATATTATATTATATTATATTATATTATTATATTATATTATATTATTATTATATTATTATATTATATTATATTATACTATATTATATTATACTATTATATTATATTATATTATATTATACTATAATATATTATATTATACTATAATATATTATATTATACTATATTATACTATTATATTATAATAAATTATACTATACTATTATATTATAATATATTATACTATATTATATTATATTATATTATATTATACTATATTATTATTATTATTATATTATATTATATTATATTATATTACATTATACTATAATATATTATATTATATTACATTATACTATAATATATTATATTATATTATACTATATTATATTATACTATATTATATTATATTATACTATACTATATCATACTATACTCTATTATTATATACTCTATTATACTATATTATACTATACTATACTATAATATATTATATTATATTATACTATATTATATTATACTATATTATATTATATTATACTATACTATATCATACTATACTCTATTATTATATACTCTATTATACTATATTATACTATACTATACTCTATTATATTATATTATTATACTATATTATACTATACATACTATACTATACTATACTATACTATATTATACTATACATACTATACTATACTATACTATACATACTATATTATACTATACATACTATACTATGTTCTATGATTGTGTAGCTCTGACAGTTGATCAATTAGTCACTTCTGATGTATGAAATGCCTTAGTTTAATCTATAAGTGTCCAATTAGTAAAAATTGCTATTAGATAATATAAGCATTAGGGTTGTATATTTATATATGATAAAGTAATACTGTATTTTAAAAAACATATATAAAAATATTATTTTGTTTAAAAAACATATATAAAAATATTATTTTGTTTAAAAACATATATAAAAATATTATTTTGTTTAAAAAACATATATAAAAATATTATTTTATTTAAAAAACATATAATTAACCTTAATAAACTCTTTTTATAATATATAAACTTAAATATCTTAATATTCTAAAACTCTTAATACTTAGTCTTTCCTTAACTTAATCTCAAATGATATCAGTGTTATCATTATCCATAATAATACAAATATAAATAAACATAACCATAGCAACTGTTTCTATAGAAAATAAAGGAAAAACTAAAAAATTATAACATAAATTTGAGGAAAGTAAAAGAATAAGAAATAAAATAAACAAAGATAAGAATAATAATATAATAATAATATAATAATAATATAATAATAATATAATAATAATAATATAATATAATAATAATATAATAATAATATAATATAATAATAATATAATATAATAATAATACAAAACATTAAACTCAAAACTCAAAAACTCACAACACATGAGTGCTGTTCTGCCACCCTGTGAATCATGGCCTAAGCCATTTCATTCTTCTAGTTCACAAAACTCAAATGTTTCAAAATGTTGTTCATTTTCTACATCTAAAAATAATTCACATTTGTTCAGTGATTGTTTTTCTACAGGAACTAAACATAAACGAAAATTTTCTGATGATGATAGTATGAGTATTTCTGATTCTGAATATGATGAAGTTTATACAGATGAGAATAATTATAATAAAAATAATATTAATAATAACAATAAAATTAAACCTATTAAAAGTAAAAAAAGATTATGTCATTCTCATTCAAATATAGAAAATTTAAATAATGGAAAAATTGAAAATGAAAATGGAAATATTCCTTTAAAAAGGATTTTAGAAACACTTTCAAAAGATGAAATTCAAAATTTAGTTGTATCACTTTGTACTAAAGATGAAAATTTTGAATCAGAAATATTAAAACTTGCTCCAAAATTAACACCAGAAGCTGCATTAGAAGTATTAAAGAAAAAAATAAATATTTTATATGAAAATTTCCCTTATAAATGTGATCCATCAAGTGATTACACTTATAATAGAGTAAGAAATTTTTTACTTGAATATTTTTCTGCATTATCAGATTTTACTCCACAATTTTTACCACCAAAGGAACATGAAATTAGTAATTCTTTGTATTATTTAGATGAGGCAACATCTATTTTACATACAGTACCTAAATGGGATTCAATAAATAATAATTATCATACAAATTTAGCCTATCATGACTTATCTTTGGCTTGGATTATGGTTATTAAAGAAGCTTCAAAACGTGCATCTTCACTTAATTTACTAAATAATGGTATTTGGTATGAAAAATTATTAAAACATAATGAAAAATCAAAAGGGAAACTTAAATCATGTGTAGATGTTTTAAATAAGGAATTAGAATGGTTAAATCCAAATTTAAATCAAAATCAAAATCAAAATCAAAATCATATTGATAATAATATTTCTTCAAATCCATTTAAAAAGGATTTAAATCCTTTTCAATTTCGTCTTTCAACTCTTCCTGATACTTTTTCTCGTCGATGGATATAATTTACTAATAAATTTGATTTCTGGTGTATAATGGTTAATAGTGGCAAATATATGATAACATAAATAGAAATATAATATATATAACTAAATGAATAATAAATAATACAATTAATCAAACATACAAACAAGTGGTTCATAACACTCGTAATTACCTAACCAAATTAACCCTAATTATTATATAATTATTAATAAAAAAAATAAAGCAAATCAAAGAAAAAATCATATTCATTCTCTAAAGGAATATCATTTGATTTAAAATTTTTTAAATTTTTCATATCGTTTGGAAAAGCAATAGAATATTTGTTTTTAATTTTTTTCTCATTTTTGAAATTAGAAATATTTTTCTTAAACAAATATCCATAAGCCTTTTCTACCCATTCACCAAAACCTAAAGATATGTAATTATTTTCAATTTCAATTTCAATTTCTTTTTCATCTTCAATTTCATCAATAATAGTAAGATCAGATTCGGTATAAATTGTATTATTAGTAGTATTTAAACTATTTATACTTTTTTCAGAAATTATTGTTTGAGATGAGCCAACTCTTTTAATAGTATTAGAACTATAAATTGAATTATTTTCAAAATTAAAATTTTCTTCATTATTTTGTAATTTTATCCATGAATCGGAAACAACCGTTGCTTCATAAGAATCCATAAAAACTAATTGATCGTTTGATGTATTTATTTTTAATTTTTTATTATCACTATCACCATCGGCATTATAATTTGTATCCAAATTTAAATTTTCATTATTATTATTTTCTGTGTCAATAAAAATTAATGAATCTTTTTCAAGTTTTTGTATTTTTTTATATTTAATTTTATTAGATTTTGAATCAGGAAAAGATGATAATCTATCAAACGATGAACCAGGAGATAATGCTATTAAGAGTCAGTATAAGTGATTTAAATGGGTTGTAAATATATTAACTACTCACAGTAAGTAAAATCATCAGTAGACATTATCTGAGATCTAGCTCTAGCTAATAAAATAGAATCATCAGATACATTTGAAACATTTGAAATTTTTGAAAGAGTAGAAAAAGATTTATTTTTTTGATTTTTTAAAATAAAATTTAAATCACAATCTGGATTGTTTAAAAAATTTAATTCAGAATCTGGATTATTTAAAAAATTTAATTCAGAATCTTGATTAATATTTAAAAAATTTATATTAGAAATTTCTTGATTCATTTGACTAAGATTTGGACTTGATGAAAATTTTAAATTTTTTTTATTTAATTTTTTACTATTGCTATTATTAAAATTATATTGAAAATTATTATTTCTATTTTTTATTGATTTTTCATTCCATGGTTTGTAATCTGAAGATAACGGTGAAATTGTTAAATTTTGTGTTAAAGCATTTCCTGATCTTCTACGTGAATGCAATCTTGGAGGTGATTCCTGCATATTATATTATATACTATACTACTATATAACTATATGATACTATTTATATTTTAATGTATATCTAATTACACTGTATTATATACTCTATGTTATTTAACAACTATATTATCTTCTCATATTAAGACAACCAACAATTTCAATTATAAGGGTTTTTATCTGGGGTAAAGAAGTTGTCAGATATTTCTCAGGGTAAAAAAGTCCCAACAGATAAATTAGTAATAATTTATTATATTATATTATATTATTATATTATATTATATACTATATTATATTATATTATATACTATATTATATTATATACTATATTATATACTATATTATATTACATACTATATTATTATTATTACTATTATATATTATTATATTATTACTATTATAAATTCTATATTACTATTATTATATATTATTATTTTTTATTATTATATATTATTATTTTTATTATTATATATTCTTAAATATCACTATGTAATTAGGGTTTCTGACGAAACCGAATGAAACCGAAACAAATCCTTTGCAACAGAAACAAAAACCGACAGAAAAATAAATATCGTGTAATTGTTTCTGAGCGAATGGATAATTATATACGAGATTTTAATGATTATGCATATAAATAAATAAATAAATAAATAAATAAATAAATAAATAAATAAATAAATAAATAAATAAATAAATAAATAAATAAATAAATAAATAAATAAATAAATAAATAAATAATTAGAACTATAGTATAGTATACAATATTAGTAAATACAATAATATATATTTATAGGTATCGTATAATATAAATGTATATAATAAAAAATAAAATAAAAATAAAATAAAATATAAAACAAATAAAATAAAAAATAAAATAATATAATAAATAATATAATAAATAATATAATAAATAATATAATAAATAATAAATAATATAATAAATAATATAATAAATAATAAATAATATAATAAATAATAAATAATATAATAAATAATAAATAATATAATAAATAATATAATAAATAATAAATAATATAATAAATAATATAATAAATAATAAATAATATATAAATAATATATAATACCCACAATGGTAGACCGTATCAAAAATAAAATATTTACATGGCCTTCAGATGTAGAAAATTCAAAAATATCTAGACCAAATTCATCATGTTCAAATAAATCAAATAATGAAGAATATAAAAGAGCAAATACATTTCCAGATAAAAATAATACAAATTTAAAAAATCAAAGTAGAAATTCAAGTTCGAATTCAATTTTTAGTTTTAATTCAAATTCAAATATTCCAGAACTTTCACCAGTAAAATTAATTGGAAATGATGATTTAAATACTAGAATTTTAACTCCAATTTTAGCTGAAGAAATTAGACATTTATTACCAGCAAGAATGTCAATTATACCAAATTGGGTCTTATCATATTCATTAGAAAAACATGGTGTATTATTAAGCACTTTATATAGAAATGCAATATCTTCACTTCCTAATAAATATATTCATCAAGTTAATACAGGAATAAATCGTCAAAAACCAGGTTATGTTTTAATAATTAAAGATGTTAATCATAATATTTTTGGTGCTTATATAAATGAATCTCCTCAAGTTTGGCCTGATAGACGTTATCATGGTAATAGTGAATGTTTTTTATGGAAATTTCAATTTTTATCTAATTCTCCACCTTTACTAGTAAATAATGAAAAATCAACTTCTAGTTTAAATTCTTTATCTTCAGATTCAAATCGTCCACAAACTCCAAATATAAGATTTAAAGCTTTTCCATATACTGGTGTTAATGATTATATATTACAATGTGATCCAAAATATCTTTCTTTAGGTGGTGGTGATGGTCATTATGGTTTATGGCTAAATGAAGATTTATCTGAAGGTGTTTCTGAAAGATCAATGACTTTTGGGAATGAACCTTTGAGTGATTCTGGTAAAAAATTTGAAATATATTCGGTTGAATTATGGTCAATAATTCCATAGTTGTTTAGTTATGAATAAAGTAATATATATAAAAAAAAAAAAAGAAAAAACATTTTTTTTTTGTTTTCTTTTCTTACCTTTTCAGTTTTTTTTATCGTTCCTCATTTATTAGTTTCATTTCTTTTAATATTACATTACAATTTTACATACTTAATCGGTTGGGAATAAATCATTTACATATAAATTGTAAATAATAAATTAGCATAAATTATGTTCATTACATATTAATAAATAATTGATAATGATTTTATTGTAATTTCTATGATTAATACTGTAAATATGAGTAAAAATAATCTTCATTCTACTTGCTTTGTTTCTATGTTTTCCTTAGGAGAGTTTATTTCAATAGAATTTTTTCTACTATTGACTAAAAAATTATAACTATTTGGACAAATCATAGAACAAATTGCTTTATAATCATAAATTGAATGTAAATCTTTGTGGATATTCAAAAAATTAGTATTAAAAAATGTTTTAATAGGATGCAAATCATGAAAATCATCATCTCCACCTTTTTCAGTTATCATACAATCTTTTATTAAATTATTAATATGTTTAATCTCTTTATGAAAACTTGGATCCTCACTTATTTTATCATTTCCATAGTTTGATTTTTGAAAAGATCTATCCTTTATAAGAATATAATCTTCAATTTCAGGGTCTTGAACGCTTTTATTCAGATATTCCTCATATTCTGCAAGCAAATTATCAAAAGATTTCTCATTCTCTTGTGAATTAAAATCTTCACATAAAATCTTGCTAATCTTTTCATCTTTAAAAGTATTTTGACAAACCGGTTCTGTTAGGTTTTTATCTTTATTATTATTTAAAAGTTGGTCATTAAATTTATTATCTTTTAGATAAAATTCTTCTCCATTTTCAATTGATATGTTTACATTAGTTGATAAAGATATATTAGACTTATTAGAAGAAGTATCTAAGCACTTATTTAAATTTTCATCATCTAATAATGACTTTGGCTCAACTACATTAATATCATATGAATCTTTAATACCCTTGGAAACCTCTAAACTATCCAAGTCATTTTGCAAAGTTATTTTATTGTTATTGCAAGAATTTTCTAAATCAGAACAAGTATTTTCAAGTACAGATGAAAAAGGTTTGCTAATACTCTTGTGCACTTTCAGTTTCGATTCCTTCATAGATGGAGAACTTAAAACTGATGTTTTATTAAAATGATTTTTTTGAATTTGAGGAAGATTTGACAAAGGCAAACGGGGTGGAGTTTTTGACTTCCTAGGTATTAAAGATTTATGTGCTTCATTGAGTTTTAATGTAGAAACTTTAATAGGAATTATATTGCTCTTTACAGGGGTATTACTTAAAGAGCTACTTTTTAATGTTTTTCTAGATTTAATATATTGTGAATCTTCACATTTAGTTTTCCGTTGCAAAGAAGGTTTTACTGCATGAGCAGTAGATTTATCTGGAGGAGAATTAAAGTTAACCTTAGTTGATTTGGCAGTAATTTTCGCATCAGAAGATTTTGTGCTTTTTGTAGAAGACGAGAATGATCTCGAGTTGACACGGGAGGGAATATTTAATGACATTATAGCTATCTTCAAGTAAAAAATAAAGTAGTTTTTAAATAGGAATAGATAAATGAAATTTATACACAAAGGAAGAAAAAAATAAAGTGCAATTTTTATTCAGATAAAAAATAGTAAATAAGCGTATGTTTTATATGCTTCTTATGCAATTTCTGTATCAGAGGTAATGCGTATTGTATGCTCAAAGAAGAAAGAAAAAAAAAAAAAAAAAAAAAAAAAAAAAAAAAAAAAAAAAAAAAAAAAAAAAAAAAAAAAAAAAAAAAAGATTTCGAGCCAGAATGTGAAAGACACACATATAAACATATAGATGCATAGATGCATAGATGTATAGATGCGTAGATGTATATAGATGCGTAGTTACATGAGATGTTGTACATAAATAATACATGAATGCAGCAATAAATAAATAAATAAATAAATAAATAAATAAATAAATAAATAAATAAATAAATATATAAACACATGCATCCATACTCACATATCTGACTTGTATGTTAATATACACATAAAGACTATTTCACTTCAATCCAGGGGTAGAAATACAGTCCAAAATATAAATGCTGAACAACAGGAAATTTTGCTAAAACTTCAGCATCATACATTTTAATCATTCCCTTGTAAATTTTACTCCAAGAAGGAACAGCAGAAATATCGTAAAGTATTGAAGAATGGGCAAAAAAAGGACCGTTTTTAACTTTGTTAATAAAGAAAATTGCATTAAAATATAAATATTTTTCCTGATATTTGGAAACCAATTGTTTATTTAAAATATCTGAAGGTTTTGGAATATCTGGTTTAGGAATATTATCATCTTGAAATGCACCTAGTTGTGCTGCTCCAAGTATATATGGCAAATGAAAATAATCATCCAATCCCCATACACCATGACTACCGGCTGGTTCAAGTTTAAAAGTTAAAATTAATTTTCTCACAAGATTAAAATATTTTTTAAACAAAAAAAGAATTTCCTCTCCAGTGATATTATTTGTAGTATTATTTATATGTATAAATATTATAGAACCATAAAAGGCAATAAAATTTAGTTCATGACCAGTACCGTAATCTAATCTTTCTGGGGAGCCAAATGAATTTAAAAAATAATAACCAACTTCTTTTAAAATGGAGTTAGTGTTACATTGATTATTAAAATTATCATTATTATTTGCATCAGCATTACTTTGAATATTATTTATAGTAAAAATAGGTAAAATTAAATCAGAGAGCATTGAATCAACTTTTTGTAACCAATCTCTATAAGCAGGATTCCCATAGCGATGAATTCCTGGTTTTAATGGTGTTTGATCAATAAGATTTGATAAAATGTTTAAAACTTTAAGTAAAATTTTTGTACTGTTGTTAAGCAATTTATTATTATTTTCAAGATGAATATTTTGATTAGAGTCATTATTATTATTATTAGGATTAAAACAAAGATCATTGTTATACATAGTTGATGGACATAATTTTCCTGATACTTTTTGACATAAAAATATAATAAAATAGGATAATCTGTAATATGCAACAGTATTTTTAAATATTTTTAAATTTTCTGCATTGTTTATTTTTTTTTCAGGTTTTGTAAATTTTTTAGTACTTTTAAATTGGATTTCTTTTGGTAATTTGTCAAGATTAACATTGGTATCTAATAGGTCGATTAAGTTTTTGGTCATTTTGGTTTATAATGTTAAGTTGTGAAGTAAATGTAAGTAAATGTAAGTAAATGTAAATAGCAATTTAAAAGTTAAAAAGTAATTACAAATAATAAGTTCTGTATGTAATTACAACAATATTTGTTTGTATAATGATTAAATAAATTTATTATTTACTACTATTTATTAAATAAATTATTATTTAATACTATATTTAATACTATATTTAATACTATTTGTTATTATTTATTATTATTTATTATTATTTATTATATTATTTATTTATTATATTATTTATTTATTATTTTATTATATTGATTATATTTATAATGTTATAATATTTATTTATGATATTTAATATTATTTGTTATTATATTATATTATATTTATTATTTAATAACATTTATTAATTAAATTTATTATTTATTTATGATATTTAATACTATTGTCATTTTATTTATTGTATTTATTTATTATATCTAATACTATTTATTTATTTATTATATTGATTATATTTATAATGTTTATAATATTTATTATATTTAGTGTTATTTAATAATATTTATTTAATAATATTTAATATTTATTATTTATTTATTATATTATATTTATTATATTTACTATATTTATAATATTTATTTATGATATTGATATTATTTGTTATTATATTATATTATATTTATTATTTAATAACATTTATTAATTAAATTTATTATTTATATACTATATTTAATACTATTGTCATTTTATTTATTGTATTAATTTATTATATCTAATACTATTTATTTATTTATTATATCATATTGATTATATTTAGTGTTATTTAATAATATTTATTCAATAATATTTAATATTTATTATTTATTTATTATATTATATTTATTATATTTACTATATTTATTATATTTATTTATGATATTGATATTATTTGTTATTATATTATATTATATTTATTATTTAATAACATTTATAAATTAAATTTATTATTTATTTACTATATTTAATACTATTGTCATTTTATTTATTGTATTAATTTATTATATCTAATACTATTTATTATATATAAAATGTTTATAATATTTATTTATGCTATTTAATATTATTTGTATTATTAATTAAATACTGTTTGTTATTAGATTATGTTCATTATTTTATTATATTTATTACATTTAATATATCTAATGATATTTAATAATATGCATTTATTATATTTATTATTTATACACTATATTAACTACTATTTGTCATTATATTTAACATTAATTTATTATATTTAATACTATTTAATAATATTTATTCATTATATTTACTATATTTACTATATTTAATAATATGCATTTATTATGTTTATTATATTTAATGCTGTTTAATATTATTTTATTATATTTAATAATATTTCTTATTTAAATTTATTATTTATACTATTACTGTCAACTTATTATATGAATACTATTTATTATATTTAATAATATACATTTATTATATTTATTATAGTATAATATATTATATCATATCTAATTATTTGTTATTAGATTATATTTATTATATTATTATTTATTATATTTATTATTTAAAATATTTAATACTATAACTATATTACTATATTAATATTTTTATTTATTATATATTCACTATAATTACTTCTCAGATTTATTTAATTGTGTTTTCGCTAAGGTTCAATTTTATCCTTTTATTGTAGTTTATTCGTTATTATTTATTTTTCTTTACTTATTGCTGTTTATTTTACTTATAGTTTTATAGATTGCATTTATTAAAAAATTATGAAAATTACAACAAATTACAACAAATTACAGTAAATTACAATAAATTACAGAAAATTACAATAAAATACAATAAATTACAATAAATTTATTGTATTTTCATTATTATATAAACCCAACAAATTAGTTTCTTAATAATAAATCAGATCAGGGTAATTATAATACAAACCAATCATATATATAGGGTAAACACGGGTTAATTTTCTATTTTCTTCTATTGTTGTTATAAGAAATATTCTTTAACGAGCGTAGTATAAATTGTATAGTAATTAGTAAATAGTAAATAAATAAATAAATAAATAAATAAATATTAATTATTAAATATTAAATATTAAATATTAATTATTAATTATTAAATATTAAATATATAATCATATAATATAATCAATAACATACAACAATCAATGGCTCCTCTCGCTTTCTCTGATATTCCTAAATCTACTAATGATTTACTTAATAAAGATTTCTTTCATGGATCTCTTGCTGCTTTAGATGTTAAAACTAAAGCTCCAAATGGAGTTACATTCACAGTTAAAGGAAAAGAATCAGCTAAAGGTACAATTTCTGGAAATTTAGAAGCTAAATATTCAGATAAATCAAGTGGTGTAAGTTTAACTCAATCATGGGCAACAAATAATGCATTAAATACAAAAGTTGATATTGCTGAAGTTCTTACTCCTGGTCTTAAAGCAGAACTTTCATCAAATTTTATTCCTGAACTTGGTTCTGATTCAGCAAAACTTTCAGTATTTTTTAGTCAACCATCATTTAATGCTCGTGCATTTTTTGATTTAGTTAAAGGACCTTCATTTATTGGTGATGCTACAATTGGTCATGATGGTTTTATTGCTGGTGGTGAAGTTGGTTATAATGTTTTAGATGGTCGTATTACAAAATATTCTGCGGCTATCGGTTATAATGCTCCATTATATACTGCTTCTGTTGTTGCAACAAATAATTTATCTGTTTTTTCGGCTTCTTATTATCACCGGGTAAATCCTCTTGTTGAAGCCGGTGCTAAGGCAACGTGGAATTCTAAGAATACTGCTGCTGGTGTAGGGTTAGAATTTGCTACAAAATATCTTATTGATTCATCTGCTGGTGCATATACAAAGGCTAAAATTAATAATCAAGGTATAGCTGCACTTTCTTATCTTCAACCTTTAAGACCTGGTGTTAAGCTTGGTTTAGGTCTTCAAGTTGATACTCAACGTTTGAATGAGGCTGCTCATAAGGTTGGATTTTCATTATCTTTTGAGGGTTAGATTGTGTAGTATATAGTTAAAGATATGTATATACAAATTGGTATATATAAATAGATACTTAAATGTAATACAATAATAATATAATAAACAATAATATAATAAATAATAATATAATAAATAATAATATAATAATATAATAAATAATAATATAATAATATAATAGCTATTCATTGAATGCTAAAAAATTTTCCATAAACTCAAATAAACCAATAATGAAACAAATATAAAAGAATAAAATATCGTAGGATAAATATAAGAATGTAAATCATTGTCAATTTTCCTTATTTTAACTCTTCTATGTACCAAAATTTTTCCTCCTTGTAGATTATGTAAATTAGAAGATTGGTTATTTATATCACCAACTTTTATAGTAGAACCTCTAAAAACTTTAACAGAAGAAGCTTTATGAAATAATTTTGATCTTGATTTTAAATGAGCATTTAAATCAAAATGTGGTGCTGATCCTGACATACCACCATAATTTGATCTTATTTCATTATTGTTGTAATTAAAATTTTTATTATTATCTTTATTTTCATTTTCATTTTCATTTTCATTTTCCCAAATGTTACCTCTTTTACCATTCTTCTTTTTACTTTCTACTCCATATTGATTTATATTTGGATTAACATAATAACTTTCTCTAACTGAAGTTCTTCTTGATGAAGATGCTCTTTGAAATCCAGAATAAGATGGTCCAGTAGTATTATATCCCATTCCAGGTGTTCCAAATGTACTACTATTACTATTATTTATTCCAATTTTTAAATCATAATCTGATCTTTTTTTATCATCAGAAAGAACATCATAAGCTTCTGTAATTTTTAAATATTTATCTTGATTACTTTTATCATCCTTTGATCTTTGCATATCAGGATGATATCTTTTTGATAATTCATAAAAATTTTTTTTAATATCTGATTTTGTAGCTGAAAATGGTACTTGCAATAATTCATAATAATTTATATTATTATTAAATTTATTTTTATATGAATATAAAAATAAATTGGAATTAGTAAAATTTCTTTTAAATTTTATTTCTCCTTTAGGAAACGCTAGTTTATTACAATTACAAATTAGCCATACAAATGAACAATTTGCTTTTTTTTGAAAAGCAACATTCATAACAAATATTCATGTATGTGATATTAATTTAATACATGCAATCAATATATGATATATATTTATACAATTTAAATACAATAATATAAATAAAATAATATATTATCATATTAATATACAAATTGTATATAATCTAAATTTCGCTAAACCCTAAACTGTGTGGAAAAACATTTTTGAAATATTCTCTTTTATATTTTCCCATTGGTTAGTATTTTATTTATTCGGCAACCAACTATTAACCGTTGCAACGAAATAAAGGGTTTAGGGTATTTACTTTTAAATTGTTTAAATATTTTTCCGAATATTTCTTAGCAATAACCATTATTTGTTATTATATGTAAAGTATAAGATGTATATACTTTAATATAATATAAGTACTATAATAAATACTATAATAAATACTATAATAAATACTATAATAAATACTATAATAAATACTATAATAAATACTATAATAAATACTATAATAAAATACTAATATAAAATACTATAATAAACACTATAATAAAATACAATATAAATACTATAATACACTATAATAAATACTATAATACACTATAATAAAATACAATATAAATACTATAATAAATACTATAATAAAATACTAAAATACACTATAATAAATACTAAAATATAAATACTATAATAAAATACTATAATAAACACTATAATAAACACTATAATAAACACTAAAATAAAATACAATATAAATACTATATATAAATACAATGAAATACTATAATAAATACTATAATAAATACTAATATAAAATATAAACCATATAAAACACTAAAATAAAATAAAATATAAATACTATAATACACTATAATAAATACTATAAGAAACACTATAATAAACACTATAATAAAATACAATATAAATACATACACTTCGAAATACATACAATACTAAAATCTTCAATCTAAATAATATAAAAGCTAAAAATCTTCAATTGAACACTACGTCAGTATTTTCGGGACTTGAAAAAATCTTTATTAGTGTGTTACTATACCAACCGACACTATAATTATATACATTTACAAATTTTATACTTGCAAAGTAAAAAACACAGTAAATATAATCGTGGGTTCAAAAAAAAAATGGATCCGAAGGAACAAAGTTCGGAACAACTTTCTGAAAAGTTATCAGAATTAGATGGTGAGTGAAATTAATAATAATAATAATAATAATAATAATAATAATAATAATAATAATAATATTATTATTATTATTATTATTATTATTTGCATTTATATTCATATATTTCATCTAAAATCATTTTAAATACTAATTTTAGTTTCTGATAATTCAAATAAAATTGAAGAAAATGAAAATAATTCTTTACCTATAACAACCGATGGAGTTGAAAATGATGGAGAAAAAAAGAAAAAGAAAAAAAAGAAATCAAAAAAAAAAAAAAAAAATAATAATAATAATAATGAAAATGAAAATTTAAATTCAAATTCAAATGGATTACCTATGAAACAAAGTGAACCCCCTAGAATTGGTCTTTCAAAAATTTTTATTAATGAAGAATATCCAATTGGAGAAATTTGTGAATATGTTGATGACAATAATAAATCTAGAATTAGTAATGAAGAAAAACGTTATTTAGAAAGAAGTATGAATGATAAAATTAATGATTTAAGAAAAGCTGCAGAAGTTCATAGGGAAGTAAGAAAATATGCAAAAAAAAATATTAAACCTGGTATGACAATGATTGAAATTGCAGAAATGATTGAAAATAGTGTAAGAGCATTATGTGAAGGTGATGGTAATGAAAAATCTGCTGGAATGGGTTTCCCTTGTGGTTTATCTTTAAATCATTGTGCTGCACATTATACTCCAAATGCTGGTGATAAAACTGTTTTAAATTATGAAGATGTTATGAAAGTTGATTTCGGTTCACATGTTAATGGTAATATTATTGATTGTGCATTCACAATGACTTTTGATGAAAAATATGATCCACTAGTAAATGCTGTAAAAGAAGCAACAAATGCTGGTATTAAAGAAGCTGGAATTGATGTTAGATTATGTGATATTGGTGAAACTATTCAAGAAGTAATGGAATCACATGAAATTGAATTAAATGGTAAAACTTATACTGTAAAACCAATTAGAAATTTAAATGGTCATAATATTAATCCTTATGAAATTCATGGTGGTAAATCTGTACCAATTGTTAAAGGTGGTCCAACAACTAAAATGGAAGAAGGTGAATTATTCGCAATAGAAACTTTTGGTTCAACTGGAAGAGCTTATGTTATTGAAGAAGGTGAATGTTCTCATTATGCAAAACGTACTGATGTAGGTCATGTTCCTTTAAGATTAAATAAAGCAAAAGCTTTACTAAATACTATTGATAATCATTTTGGTACTCTACCTTTTTGTAGAAGATATCTTGATAGAATTGGTGAAGAAAAATATCTTTTAGCTTTAAATAATTTAGTGAAATCTGGTGTAATTAATGATTATCCACCATTAGTAGATATTAAAGGTTCTTATACTGCTCAATTCGAACATACTTTATTACTTAAACCAACTTGCAAGGAAGTACTTTCAAGAGGAGATGATTATTGATTTATTTTCTTTCTCGCATATTTATTATATAAAAATATAACATATTTACATTTGTATATGGAAGATATTTATATTTTTATACTACCTTTAATTTTATAAAACAACATAATAGAAATAAAATAAAATAAAATAAAATAAAATAAAATAAAATAATGTAACATTTTAAATAATACAATAATATATATCCGTCCACTTATTTGAAGTAAATGATAAAGAATAAAAGGAAAATAGTCTAATACTAAAATATATCGAAAGAGATTAATAAAATTAATCTAAAATTAACAAGAAAGTTCAATAAAATAAATATTTAAATATATTCATATATACTCATACAATTTAACAAGTATACAATAAGTAAACTTTTATAAATGTAACCGGGCTTTTATATTCGGATGAAGTTTTTCTTTTTTCTTTATTTTTTTATTTTTTTTTCTTCTCGCTTTTCCAATATATATATATATATATATATTGAAACTTTTTTTTTTTTTTTTTTTTTTTTTTTT
>JAJLXO010000246.1:0-46105 GCA_030571375.1 Botryozyma mucatilis | reverse complement strand
TTTCAATTCAGGATATTAAAATAAAAATTACTGAAAACAGGAAACGAAGGTTAACTAACGGCCAACAAAATGCAGAAGAAATGGTATTGGTCCGAAAACAGAAAAAAACAAAAATTATAGACCCTAGGCTATACAAAATTAAGCAGATTGGGTTATATACCAAAACCCCCATGGGGCTTATGGGAAATTACAAAGCATAGTAATTTGTTTTATTCTTATTATTATATTTTTATTGTATTTTTATTTTTCTTATTATTGTTTTTGTTTTTTAGTAATAGTTTTAATAAATTTTTATTTTATAAATATTAAATAAATAAATAAATAATAATAAATAATAAATAATATAAATAGTATTAATAAATTATAATAATAGCGATTGTTATCTAAATAGGATCCAGCAGGGTAAAATATTATGAAAATTTACTTTAATATATATTAAAAAATATCATAGATAAATTCAATAGTTAAACCTATTAGCATTAAACATGGGATCAAAGCTCGTAGAACAAGTTGACTTAAAGATTATAGAAAATAATAAAATGGAAAAAGATAAACAAATTACTGATTTACCACCAAAAGATAAAATTAGTAAAAATGAAAAAGAAGATGATAAAAATGAAGATGAAAATGAAGATGAAGATGAAGATGATAACGAAAATGAGGACGAGTTAGATAATATAATAATGAGTGAAAATTGGACAGAGAATGGAAGCATTAGTATGTGAAATTTAATTATTACTGCATATTTAGATTTACTAACATATATCTTTTAATAATTATAATTTGTTTATTTATAGACATTGCTAAACAGATTAACAGACAAAAAAAAATTATAAACGCTAAAACACCTTTAGATCTACCAAAAATAAATTCTCAACCTGAAAAAAAGCAAGATAAAGTAATTGAGCTAACAAAATTTGCTAGTAGATTAAATATAGACGATTTTGAATACGGTAAGAAAACCCCTTCAAAAAATGTTGATAAATCAAATAGAGCAACTACTGAAGGGGTACTCGATCCTAGAACACGTTTGATGTTAATCAAATTAATAAAAAGAGGTATAATATATGAAGTTAATGGTTGTATTTCTACTGGAAAAGAAGCAAACGTTTATCATTCCATTGCAAAAATTGAAGACACAGAAACAAATAAAGAAATTATACTACATAGAGCTATTAAAATTTACAAAACATCCATATTAATATTTAAAGATCGAAACAGATATGTTGAAGGGGAATATAGGTTTAGGACTGGATATTCTAAACACAATCCTAGAAAAATGGTAAAACTCTGGGCGGAAAAGGAAATGCGGAATCTTAAAAGATTATATTCTGCTGGTATTCCATGTCCAGAGCCAGTCGCATTATATAAGCATGTTTTAGTTATGGAGTTTCTTGGAGATTCGAATGGCTGGCCTTCACCACGTCTAAGAGATGCAGCTGGCGTATTGATAACAGAAGTGTCTCAATGGGATTCTTTATACATTCAATTAATTGCATATATGAGGATAATATACAAAAAATGCCGTTTAGTCCATGCTGATTTAAGTGAATATAACATTATTTATCATAATAATCAGCTATATTTTATTGATGTATCACAAAGTGTGGAGAATGATCATCCACATAGTTTAGAGTTTTTAAGAATGGACATAAAAAATGTAAATGATTATTTTTCACGGCAAGGTATTATAGTGTTTGGTGAAAGGTGGATTTACAGGTTCATAATGACAGATGAAATTTCCTCAAATGCAACTTTGGAAGAATTAACAAGCATTTTGAAAAGTTCACCAAGAGATGAAAAAACTGTTGAAGAGGATATGGATGATGCTGTTTTCCGAAATGAATTTATTCCTCGAAATTTGGAAGAAGTTCCAGATGTAGAAGCCCATGTTTATAAAGTAGTTCATGGAGAAATTGATAAAGATATGGTCACTGATAGGTTGGCCAGAAAAGACTCGTCGAAGATGTTTGAAAATTTAGCTTCTAATGATTCTCAAAACAAGCTTGATGGAAAATCTAACAAAAATCAGGATCAGTTGAATTCTGTAGAAAAGGAATTCGTAGAAGATGAAAGCAGTTTTGATTTAGTAGAAAATGAAGATGAAGAGAATTCAGATGATGAATCTCTAAATTCAGACGATTCAGATGATTCTGAGGTATACTTTGTAGAGAAAAATGAATTGCCTAAAGGTAAAAAGTTTGAAGATAAAGAATTAAAAAAGTTGAGAAAAAAACAAGTAAAGGAAGATGCACGGGAAAAAAGAAAAACTAAAATGAAAAAGTCTGTTAAAAAGAAATTAGTAACTCATTCTCGTCGGACGAAACATTAAATAGATAAAACAAAAAAAAAAAAAAAAAAATAAAAGTTTTGAAATTTAAACATAATTTGAGTGATCTAAAATAAATATGAATACATATTTAAATATTTAATATTTAACACCATAATAATTTATCATTAATTAATATAAAAAGCTTTAATACATAAATTTTGTGGAAATAAAATTCCATGATTTTTTTTTTCTTAAAAAAAAAAAAAAAAAAGAAAAGAAAAGAAAAAATAAACGATAAACAAAATGACCGAAAACCCCTCATGAAATACGTAAAAACAAATTTAATTGAAAATAAATCATAAATTAACTCATTACTTGAAAATATTCTACTTGTGCTGAATTGGCTTTTTTATTTCTTGCCTTGCTAGCACAAGTTCTAAAGAATTAGGATCAACCTCTGGAAAAGACTGTAAATTGCTTGATGTGATAGTAAACTTAGCTGGAGGAATTGCCAAACCAGACCATAGATCTATTGGCAAATAATTACCATATTTCGCCGAAAATTCATTCTGTGCAGCAGACTCTTGTTCAAATAAATTTTCAAGCTCAGCGGCAGCATTTTGAGCAAATTTGGAAGCTTTTTCTTGTGCCTTTTCTCGGCGCTTAATTTCTATTAAAAGTGCATCGTAAGAATTTCTAAAATATTCATAATAATTTTTCAGGGCTTGAAGCTCTCTTGAAAGAACATTTAAATTATTCATTTCTTTATTAAACGTGTCTTGAAATTCTTGTGACTGCGAAACATAACCCGCAACCGAATTGCGAGAGAAAAAATCAAAACTTTCAAAGCATTTTGTTGTAGCTGTATAAATAGCTAAAATATCATTTTCTATTTTTGAAATTTGTGAATTTGAATCTTCAAGGAGATTATAGTTGTTATTTAATTCATTTATCACATTATTTATTTCTTTGGAGTCATTATCTAATACTTGTAAAGCTTCTTGTCGTTGCTCTTCAGAAATATAATGAGAAGCACTATTATTAGAAGGAAGAGGCTTTGAGCCACTAACTTCTGATTTTTCTGAACTAACAATTTTTAAACATAAATCATAGTGTCTAGTAAGAGATTCAAGCAGCAAGGCCAAATGCTCCACTTGTTCATCCATTAATTTTAATTTACTCATAGCCGTATCAATAGACGACTTTGGTATATCTGAAGTTTCATTTGAAGAAGTTTCCTGAATTTGTGCTTTTAAATCATCAGGAAAGGAAAGTCTTTTTTCTGGTGGCAAAACATTATTTGATTGCTTCAATAAAGAAATAAAATCATTATCAAAGTTCAAAATTTTTGATTCAAAATCTGTAACAAAACTTTGTATAGCATTAATTGAGTCATCAAGTAATCTTTGGAGTTTCTCTATTCCATTTGTATCAACAAAATCATGTAAATTTTTATGTATTGATTTATTATTATCGTTTGTACTTTTATTATCAGTATTATTAGAATTATTAGAATTTAAATCAAGAGTATTCGATTCTAGATTAATCAAAGAAGGTAATAATGGGGTATCATTAAGTATATTTAAAACATCTTCCAAATCTTCATAAGCCTTATCTATCTCCGCCAGTATCTCCTTTAATTGAGTTAAAGAACTTCTTCTTGTTACTTGCAAAGAGGTTCTCACTGTTATTAATGAGTTAAGTTGATCTATTAACGCTTTATAAATAAATTCAGTTCTAGCATTAACTCCTGTTATTCTTTCTACTGAATTTCTTGCCTCACAAACAAGTTCATTTGCTTTACCACATATTCCTTCAGCTATCGCCAATGATCTTTTTGCTTCTATAAATAAGGCAGATAAATTTATAGACATTAATAGAAAACGGTAGCAACAATAATAATACAAATATTTATTTAATTTATAAATAATACAAATAATTTAACAAAATTATTATTATTTACTATTTACACATATTCTTCACTTTTTTTTATAAAAGTAAAGATTTCAATGAAGTTTTTTTTTTTTTTTTTTTTTTACTAATCTCAATAAAAAATGAAATAACAAAAATAAGATAAAAAAAAACTTGTAGACTATTTTAATGCACTAAATATATAAAATATAAATAGGCATATAAAAATAATTGTTCGTATAAATTAGTAATTATGTATCTACCAATATCTCAATCATTTATTAATCGCAACTTAATTGAATTACAAATAAAGTTTGTTATACGCTTAATCACTATTAATGGAAAAAATCATCGCTAAATACATATTTACTATTAATAATCAGTTATCTACAAATTCTATTTTTGCCTTAAATTCTACTTGCATTAAATTTGGCACATATTTTTTTTTAAAAATAATATGAACATAATTCACCAAATCTGAAGAATTTTAAAACTTTTTAACATTTTAAGCTAACTTCTGTATTAATAGCTGAAGTAAATATTTTTGTATATATTTTATTACTTACATGCAATTTTAACTAAAAACCTTTAACACATTTCTTTACAATAAGAAATTCGTACTATAATATAACTATGTAGAATATTTCATATTTTTTAATTTACAACTGTATAATAAAAAAAATTTCATAACGTACTAGGTATTGAGGTATATATTTTTTTTTTGAAAATTTTAAAAAAGCAACTGTTCGAATGTTAACATAACACTGCGTAAGCAAAAACACAAAATACTTTAATTAGACGAAAGCTATAAAAATGTAACACTTAAAAATATTCAGTTGTTGAACAAAAAAAGTAAAGGAAATAAATATAAAATTGTAAACATATTTAAATGTAAAACATGACATCCTTAATTTTATTATGTATTCCTCCAGCCCACAACTTCTCAGCCCGAGCCTCGGCTTCCTTAGCAATATCAGAATTCTTAGAAGACTTTAATATATCGCTTTCAGAAGTGGCAAGCAATCCATGCAAATAGCAGCGTCCTCTTTCGCAAGCCAAGTCAGCATAATAACAAGGGGGAACTACAGAAACAGCCTTTGTTGCTCTACCAAATGTATAACAGAAATCATGGGTGATAGATTGAATATCATCAGGTCCAAGATCATTATCATCCTCCAAGATAAAGTAATGAGCTGGGCGAGTTGTTCCCTGTAAACCAGCATGAGCTTGCAAATAGAAATCGTAATCATAGGTTGTAGTAACACCGCGATCAACAACTGTTCCAGGTGCAGGATTTCCAATAGGATCAATGGAAGAATCTTCAACTGGATAAAACCTAATATGATGTCGTTTTCCGACAATCAAAAAGGTAAGCTTTGGATTAAAAGTCTTAACACCAGTACTCTTTTTAATATCATCAATAGCCTTTCGAACTTGGGGTATTTCAAGATCCTTAATGATCTTATATTGTCCTTCAGAAACTCCATCACGATAAAATAAAATAACAGTAGGGAGTTTTTTATTAAATTTAAAGTATGTAAGCAAACGCTCTACAACCATTTTTCCAAGATTATCAATATTTTCTTGTTTACTATTCTGTTTCGAGATAGATCCCGGAAATTGTGTAAAATTTGGATCTACACTTCCAACAACAGCGGCAATAGATGGAGTACCAAATACTGAGCCAGGTCCAGGATGTGTTACATCAGCACCAATAAGCATTATACCAGATCCTGCAGAAGAAACAAATTTATTTGTGTTTAACTTGATGTGGTGGTTTTGACCCCCTAATTTCAAATTAAGTTTCAAAGAAACGTTAGCAATATATTGGCCTTGGCCACGCTCATCTGTAATCTTGTTAGCTTGACAGCATACAGTGATAATACCATACTTCACATCACCCAAAGACTTTATAGTAGCGTAGACTTCCTTGTCAGTATTAGGTAAAATAATAAGTGCAGTGGAAATTCGATTAGCAGCCAATTCACTAAATTTTTTATCCAAAAGCGCAAAGCGAGTAGAAGCATCTTTCAATACTAATGGAACTACTGCAGGTTTTTTATTATCAAAGGCTACCCCACTTGCTGACGCATGTTCAATAAAACTGTTTACAAGTTCCTGAGCATTTCCAGAGTTTACATTGGACCTTGTATTGTCAAGAATAACAACAACAGCCCAGTTTGATAGACGGCCAGCCTTAATGAGTTTGCTGCCTCTCAAATTCCAGCTAGCATTGGAAGGAATAATAACTTTATTGTTTGAATACAAAAGAGAAGGAGGGTTCAATACTCTGCCACCAGTAACAATCATTTGATTATCAACACTTATTCCAAAATTAGAAAAGACTTTATTACGGCCAGTTCCAAAACTTAAAACTTCAACGCCGTCTTCTTCAATCAATCTTGCATTCTCACAAGGTGGACGGCATGCTTGTCTAATCATTTTTGCGACCACAAGATCAGGTAATTTGCCTCGGAAAGCTTGAGATGGTATAACTGTTAACAATTCCGCTGGAATCAAAATATTTTTACTTTGGCCCTTCTGAGCACCCCCAAAAATTCCCAAATCTACAAGATTTAGTTCAGGGTACTTCAAATTAATTTTCCATTTTTGTCTCAAATACTCGACAACGTTAACTTCAATTTTTTTCTCATCCCATAAGAATTTATGGTTTTTAGCAGTATGATAAGAAATTCCCTTAACAGTCTTTTTACGTGTTTCACCCATGTAGCTAAAAGATACTCTAAGACCTTTAAGCATCATGTTAATTTTGTTAATTTGATAATTTGGTAATGGAGCGTTTGGATTGAAAGAACGTTCCAATATATAGCCAAGATGATCTAATATAGTGCCGGATCTATGAAATCCAGATGTTACCGAGTCTACATTAACAATCAATCTACCTAAAGTAGGTCTAACAGAGCTAAAAAATCCCTTCAAAGCTTCCAATCCCATGCCAATGTCCGGATTGTTGTTAGCAGTAATGAAATACTTGTTACGACCATGAACAACAACATTTGATTTATTTTGGGGGGCATCAGCCAAAATAGTGTTGAAAAAAGCAAGATAAGGTCCTATTTCCAAAGAAGTATTTCTTCCTTCAATATACTCTTGAAGGCCATCACATGAAAAAGAAGAGCTAAGAACAATTTCAAATTGGTATACTGGAGATTTTTCAGTCGGAGATGTTCCTTCATCATAAAAGACAACGTCATCTTTATGACTTTCTCCAGTAAAAAGGGGTTTAGCAGCGTAGATATCAGTACCATTTTGGTTTACTTTGTAAAATCCAGCAAAACTATTAAAAAAGTCCTTTTTCGTAATAAGCTGATTGATACGAGCCCTAAGTCTTTTTTGCTTATCAACACTAGGAGTGATTTTCAAAATATAATGATAGATCTTGAGAGTTGAGGAAAAGTTAAGTTGAAAAGAGTTTGTTCTGAGAACAACTTTTTTACCAACCGAACCATAGTTTGGCCTTAAAGGAAATTCGGTCTTCTTTGCCAAGGCAGTAAATCTAGTCACAAGAGTGTCAGCAGCCAAAGAAATGGCATCAGGAGAAGGAATTGGTTCTTTTCCACGATAGATATCAGCTGGACGGCGACCTCCTCTACCACCACGGAAATCACCTCTTCCACCTCCTCTACCGCCTCTAGAATCGCCACCTCTGCCGCCTCTAAAATCACCTCTTCCACCTCCTCCTCCTCTACCGCCTCTAAAATCACCTCTTCCACCACCTCCTCCTCTACCACCTCTGAAATCGCCTCTTCCGCCTCTTCCACCACTTCCGCCTCTACCTCGACCGGATGAACTCATGGTTTAATAAATTTAATATAAAAAATATCTGTTGTAAAGAATAAGGGAAATTGTTAATAAAATTTAAATTAAGTATTCTAAAAGTTTATAACGTATAAGTAAATAAACTATAATTTTGCATTAGACAAAAAAAATGAGAAAATGAAAAAATGAAAAATAAAATTTATATAAGATGAGGTACTGGATAAATTTAGAAAGTAAACAAACAAAAAATAAATAGTAAATAGTAAATAGTAATAAACAAATAAATAAAGTATTGAAGTTATGCAGTCTGACTAAATTTATGCTGGTGTTGTTTATTTTAGATTGTATAAATAAGCATTTTATTTCGCATGGAATTATCTATTTGCAATCGTTTAACAAAATTTAGTCAGACATTTAGCATATGTTATCAGCATTTAAAAGCATTTAAAAGCATTTAAAAGCATTTAAAAAAAAGCATTTAAAGAAAGCATTTAAAAAAAGCATTTAAAAAGCATTGAACAGCGTTTAACAGCATCTAATAAGCCATTTAATCGCCATTCAATAAACAGTTCATACGATTTAATACTATTTGATAGTATAAAACATTATACTTTTTTGTTTCAATATATTATACAAATAAATAATAATAATAATAATAATAATAATAATAATAAATATATATATTAAAAAAAAAAAATTATCAATAGAGAAAGTAAAATTCAATTGAGGACAAAAATATAATATATCTAGTGGTTATACATAAACACATAAAAAATCAACAATATTTATAAGAATTACTAGCAATTACCTTAATATTTATTATATTTACAAACTATAATTAATTTTCTTTGTAAGTTAAATGGTATTATTTGTAAATTTTACCATACAAAAAAGAACAGGAAAAAAAAAAAGAACCAAATTTAAAACAAAAATTCAAGTGCTACTTAAACAAAAAAAAAAGAGGCAACATAAATTTGTGATTATTATTAAAATAAATATAAACAGGGTAACAATATTTATATACCCTAATAAAATAAAATTTTTATGTAAGTTATTTTTGTTATTTTATATGGTTGTCGTAGAAACAAAACACAGATTTGGAAACTATAAGATTTTATTTATTATTGCAAAGTCAATGAAACATCGAGTAACGTAATTAATACAAATTTATAACCACCGACCAGGACATAAAACAATTTATTAATAGTTATAATTAGAATCAATTTTATATTTTTTTTTTTTATATTTTTTTATAACAAACTGGTTAGATTCATATATTTAAAATTACTTCATTTTATTGAAATTTATAGTTTATAAATATTGTATGTAATATGTAGATAAATTATATTCAAATTTAAATGTTTTTAGACATAATTGAGATTGTTCTCGTATTTGGTTACTATAGGAGTATATTAATATCAAACCCGCGTAAATATAATAATTTGTATGAAACATTAACTCTAATTTAAAATATTTGACGAACAAAAAAAACATTCTCGAATATTTTACAGTAAATAAAGAATGGTTTAATTTTATAAACGAGTGGCGTTTAAAATTTAATAAAAAAATATTAAATTATTCTGCTTTATAAATGGTATTACTAGGGCTTTGTCTTTAATGCCATATTAAAGATTTTTTTTGTTTTTCGGACAACGAAACAAAAAAGTTATAATGCCAGAAATTTAGGGTATATTTAATACTAAAATTTTAAAAACTAAAGTATAAACGATGCATTTATTTATAAGATCGTAAAAGTAATTATCGAAGCATTTTTCACATATGTAAAATTATTTGTAAAAAGAATCTGTGATTACAAACAGAACCGATCGTAAAAGTGATTAAAGATTAATTATTGTATGCGTAATAAATGTAAACTATATAAATACATACACATGAAAAATATATTATTAGAAAGAAAAAAAAAAAAGAGATGCATATTTATAATAGTTTTTACTGTTTGGTTTATATAAAATAAGGATGTAAAAAGAACAATTGGGTATATATTTTTAAATTTAAATAAAATAGTATTAAAAAAAAATAAGAATTTTTTGATTTGTTTCGGATATTTCTTCTATTCTCTTATACATAATGTTACTTTATGCTGCTAAATGCTTAGTTATTTATTATACACCTCAGTCATTTACTGTATCTATTTATAAATTTAATTTTAAAACTATATTGTAAAAAACACTAATCGTATAATATATAGTCCAATTATTTAATTACAAAATTTCCGTAAAAAATTATATATTATAAAATAAAAATAAATACAAAATTAATTTTAAATAATGAAAAAATAAATAAAGTAACATTCTTGGCATTAATATACTTTTTCAAACTGTTTTTTTACAACTATGTCTATATAATAAGTGAATAACTATTTTTTTATTAAAAGATTAAATATATTATTTTTATTGAAAATCCTACAAATAAATAAACAATTATATAAAATAATATCCGTATAAATAGATTGAAAAACTAATCAGCTTTTCTTTTTTTATTTACATAATAATGAAAAATGATAAACAATAACTAAAACAAATTACTTTTGAAAATATTTTTTACCTAGTCGAAAATAAATAATTATAAACTATGAGAATCCAAAAATATCAAAATTTAATTATCTAGGTAATCATATAAAAGCAGTTTAATTAATCTGCACCTTTAAAAAAAATGCTTTGTATCCTTAGAAACTCTTCTAATCACAATACTAAACTTTAATGTTGTTAAGCAACAAATAAATTATATAATGTCCGGGTAATGTGCCTTGAAAAAAAAAAAAAAATTTATTAATATTATAGATATCGCAGAACAAACTATATATCTACCATCAATCAAGTTACTGAAACTTAATTAAAATTCAAAAATAATAATAAAAAAATATTATTATTATTATTATTATTAAAGGAATTTAGTAATATTTTAGTATAATTGTCATCATAGAATTTCGGATTCAGTTTTGTTTTTAAAGGAATTTATATCAAGGGTCAAAAGTGTTTTATAATCAAAAAGAGAATTAAAAATGGATGTCGAATTACTTCATAGTTATTTTGCAGGCACACTTGAATCTAATATTAATACCCGACGTCAAGCAGAATTGCATTTGAAAAATGTGAGTTGGTTATAATATTTTTGCATGTGTATATACTTTTGCATATGTTTATGTATATATATATATATATATATATATATTTATGCGTGTGTGTTTATATAAATTTAAAAATATATGCATACTTCTACTACAATAAATAAATCACTCAATCACCACTAGATTTATGTTGACAACCATTTATTTCTAACACAATTATTATAGATTGAGAAAACTCCTGGATTTATTACAGCTTGTTTAAATTTAGTATTAGCAGAACAAGCTAGTAGCGTTCATAAAGCTGGTAAGTGGTCTATTTTCTATATATTTTTTTAAATTTATTCTAAAATAAAAAAATAAAAAATAAAAAATAAAATTTTTTTTTTTTTTTATTCATTCTCTTAACTAACATTTCAGCTGCAATTTATCTCAAAAATAGAGTGAAAAATGGTTGGTTTGATCCAAAAACCGAAGTAGAATATAAAATAACAGAAGAAGAAAAACCAATATTTAGAGAGCAAATTGTTCCAGCACTTGTTCGTTCTTCTCCAACTATTAGAACACAATTAATTGGTGTTATCAGTCATATAATCGATAATGATTATCCAACTAGTTGGCCTACATTTTTGGAATTGACTTTAAATTTATTAACTTCAGGTGATTTACCTTCTACTTACGCTGGTGTTATATGCTTTATGGAAGTTTGTCGAGCTTACACATGGAAAAGTCACTCGGATAAAGAAGGATTTGATCATGTGGTTTCGACTCTTTTCCCTACTGCGCTAGATCTAGCAAAATCACTTGTTAATGAAACTAGTACACAAGCTGCTGAGATGCTTCACCATATTTTAAAAGGTTTCAAATTTTCAATAATTTTGGATCTTTCAAAGCATCTTCAACAACAAGATGTCTTAGTTGCCTGGGGGACTTTATTTTTCCAAGTAATTACTAAAGATCTTCCACAGGAAGCTATGCTCCCAGATTTAGAAGAAAGAGCGTTACATCCTTGGTGGAAATGTAAAAAATGGGCATTCTATATTCTTTCTAGAATATTTACGAGATATGGTAATCCTGCTAATTTAGCTTATCGGGCAGAATATAAACCATTTGCAAACTCGTTTAGCTCTAGCTTTGTTCCTGAAATTTTTAATGTTTACACTCAGCAAGTTGAATTATGGGCACAGAAAAAAGTTTGGCTTCCAAAAAAATGTATTTTTCATATCTTGTCTTTTTATGAAGGTCTCACAGAGAAAAAATCAAATTGGGCTTTACTTCAACCTCATGTTGAAACATTTTTATCTCATGTTATCTTCCCTTTACTATGTCCTACAGATGAAGATTTAGCTCTCTTTGAAGATGAACCTGAAGAGTATATTCGTCAACGGATAGATGTTTTTGATGAATGTCCAACTTCCGATATCGCTGCTACAAATTTGTTAAGACAAATGGCTACAAAACGTCGTAAATCCACTTTTGACTTGATAATTCAATTTGTAAATGAAGTAATGACTTACACTCAACAAGGTGACAAGAATGATATTGAAATTGCTCGAAAAAAAGAAGGTGCTTTGCGTATGATTGGCTCTATTTCTGATGTAGTACTTGGCTCAAAAAGCCCTGTGAAAAATTTAATGGAATCTTTCTTTGCTAATTTTGTTTTTCCTGATTTTGATTCATCTTTCGGCTTTTTAAGAGCACGTGCATGTGAAATTGTTAATCAATATGCAGAAATTGAATATAGTTCTCCTGAAAATATTCAATTTGTTTATCAAAAGGTTTTGAAATGCCTTGAAGATAAAGATTTACCAGTTCAAATTGAAGCAGCTCTTGCTTTGCAACCAATGGTGTCTCATCCTATCGTTAAACAAGATTTATCTGGAAAAATTACTTTCGTGATGCAAAAATTATTAGAGTTGTCAAAAAAAACAGATTCAGATTCTTTATCCGGTGTTATGGCAGAATTTGTTGAAGCATTTTCGACAGAACTTACTCCTTTTGCTGTACAATTAACTGAACAACTTTGCGATCAACTTTTACGTATATTAAGTGAAAGTGTAGAAAGTAATAAAAATGTAAACTCAGATAATATAGACTTTGATCCTGTAGAGGAAGAAAAAATGTCTGCTTGTTTAGGTTTGATGAATACTTTATCCACTTTATTGTTAACTTTAGAAAATTCTCCAGAAGTAATGGCGAAGCTTGAGGAACTTCTTTATCCTGTAATAGTGAAAATATTTGAGGGCGAGTTAATTGACTTGTACAGTGAAGTTTTTGATCTTATTGGCACTGAGTTATTCTGTCTCAAAGTAGTTTCTCCTCATATGTGGAACTTGTTTTCATTAATACATGCTTCTATTAAAAGCACAGCCATTGAGTTTATTGAAGAAGCTACTCCAGTTATTACCAGCATTATTATGTATGGAGTTTCTGATATGGTCGCCCATCCTGATTTAATCAATGCGGTTGTAGATATTATTAATGTTATTCTTTCGGATGCGAAAAGGACAAGTATATATGATAACGAATATGTTGCAAATATTGCACATACTTTAATATTGTCTATTCCTGCGCCACATCTAGATCATGTAATTCCGGTTTTATTAAATTTATCATTATGGAAAATTAAAGATGAAGAAAAGGTTCC
Organism: Botryozyma mucatilis; assembly: GCA_030571375.1. Lineage (NCBI taxonomy): Eukaryota > Fungi > Ascomycota > Trigonopsidomycetes > Trigonopsidales > Trigonopsidaceae > Botryozyma > Botryozyma mucatilis. Next base: position 32,410 of record JAJLXO010000246.1, on the reverse strand, counting down.
TTCGATCAAATCTTATACTCTTTCTTTACTTAATATCATTCTTGCTTCGTTCTATTATAATCCTATTGATACTCTTACATTTTTAGATCAAAACTCAATGACTTCAGCCGTATTTACATTATGGCTTGAGTCTATGCAAAGCTTATATATTCGTGTTTATGATAAAAAGCTTGCAATTTTAGCTATTTTAAGACTTATCACAATCGAAAATTCTCAGATTATTGGAAACATATCTTCAATAATTACTCAATTGTTTCATGGAGAAATGTATTTGTTAAAAACACTTCCTGACGCTATTAAAAAGAAAGAAGAATTATTAAAAGAATATGAAACACCTACCAATGATGATTTGTACGCTAGCTGGGATCCAGATACTGACTATGTAAGTGATGAAGAAGAGGAAACCCAAGAGGAAGCAGATGATAAGTACACAGATTCTTTAATCAAAGAGGCGAAAAGATTAGCCGCAGCTGAAGATGATGAAGATGATTTAGATGAAGAACTTGAAGAAAATGCATTAGATGATACTCCGCTAGACAATATTAATGCATATATAAGTTTTAGGAATGCAATGAATAAATTAAGTCAAGATAATGCCGATAGATATCAAATGCTTTTTTCTACTTTAAGTCCTGAAGAATTAGAAGTAGTCAAAGAAACAAATGCAAAGGCAACTGCTGATGAGCAAAGTGTTTCAAGCGCTTGATTTAGGTTGATGATGAGAAAGAGTGATAAATTTATAGATAAACTCGATCGTTGTTGATTGTAAAATAAAATTAACTGGGGATTATTATGCACATTATTACATGCGAGTTTTTGGAGTTTTTTTAAAAAAAAGAAAATTGTTTGTATTTTTATCTTACATTATAATTTATATTACAAATATGAGTCAATTATATTTATACTTACATATGTACATAAATATAAAAAATATTTGAAACGATTTAAAAGAAATGCAAATATAAATAAAATAGAAGAATATATACTTTTAAATTATTATTTGAAGTATGGTAATTTAGGTATTATCATGAAGGCCAAAGCAAATTTGAAAAAAAAAAGTCATATACCAAATAAAGGTTGAAATTCGGAAGCCATATGAATATGGTAAATGTATATTAAAAGAAATTGTGTAAAATAGGATAAAATATAATATAAAAATAAAATTTTAAGGATCCTCTTCTTTTTTTGGAGCTGAAGATCCTTGATTTGCAAATTGCAATTTTGAACGTGCCAATCCAAATAATTCTTCTTGTTTTCGTAAAAGTTCTTCTTCTGTCAAACCTGAAGACTCAAGTTTACTATGCTTTCTCTCTCGTATTTTTAAATGTTCTTTATGTTCTAATAAAACTTCTTGTAATGCATCATTATAACTACTATATCCTAGTTCATTAAGCGCTTGAGTAACATGTTCTGAGGCTATAGTTTTTTTAGAATCTCTCTCAGCAATTTCATTCGCTTCTGATGTGATTAATCCGATAAACTCAATACAACATTCAATTACTGCTTCTCTTGTATCACGAGAAAAAACTAAGTCTGAAGGTATAACTTCTGATACTATTTTTTGAACTGTAGCTTTTGGTAAAGAAAGGTCATCGGCTGCTCCAAATTCTCTATCTGACATTTTTTAAATTATAATATATTTAAAATTAAATTATTAATTATATAGTAAATAGTGAAATATTTAATATATGATTTCTTTTTATTCTTTCACTATATATTACAATATCTTTTCTTGGTATTGTAATTATTCCAGTTTCGTGAAGTATAAATTATCATGCAAAATTTAAAAGACATGTAAAAACCCAAACACAGTATAAATTATTTTATTGTAAAACAATCAAATAATACTAAAATTTATAACCTGTATAAATTTTCTTTTTTTTTTGCTTTTTTTTTTTTTTTTTAAAAAAAAAAAAAAAAGCTTTTAATGATTGAAATTTCCTGTGTTTTTATTTAAATTGGGTGTATAATAAATACGTGCATGTACCATATACATGTATAAATAAAAATTATTTTAAATATCACTATAAATATCACTATAATTTAAAATCAATTACTTTGAAATTCCACAATCAAAATATTCCAGTAAGCATAGATCTCAATTGAATTTGACTTAGAGAGGGACCTGAAAATATAATCTAATTCTTTACTTTGTGGTTGTTGCGACCAGTGAGCTAGAATATATTAAAGAGCATAAGTGGGCATATATAAACATATAAGTATATATTTACATATTTACATGTATATATGAAAGTTGTGCCGGGCGTATGTAAGGCAGAAGTTTATTAGATTAGGGCATTTGTGGGCATACTAGGGCATGTATGGGGTTATTCATTGCTAATAAAATAGGCATGCCTAGTAACGGTATTTAAGTTGGTTAAACTGTACAGATTATTTTAACAATTTGCGAAATTTAGCTAATGAAATCTTTACTTCTCGATAATGGCGCTGGATGCATTAAAGCAGGCTGGAGCTTAATAAATGATAATAAAAATAGTAAGAAAGATGAATATAAAAAAATTAGTAATTGCATTGTGAGAAGTATAGATAAAAAAATTTATATAGGCGAAGAGATTGATACAGACTGTCTGGATACTTCTTCTCTTATTATTAGAAGACCATTTGAACGTGGTCAGTTAGTTAACTGGGAATCTGAGCATGTAATATGGAATTCTATTTTTTATAATTTAAACAAAAATAAAAAAAAGAAAGGTTTATTAAATTATGATGATAATAACCATAATGATGTTAGACTTGTTCTTAGTGAAATGCCGTTTACTTTAAGAGGACTTAGTTTTCAAACTAATCAAGTTGTATTTGAAGAATATCAATTTGGCGAATTAATTAAAAAACCATCCGCTGGTTATAGTATATGGAATAATACAGAAATTTTATTTGATTTAGAAAAACATTCTTCTTTAAGTTATAATATAAATTTAGAAGATGAATCTATAAATTTGTCAAATGAAGCAACTTTGGTTATAGATTCCGGATTTTCAGCTACACATATTATTCCCATTGTTCGTGGAGAAATTATTTGGCAATCCATTAGAAGAATAGATATTGGTGGTAAACTTTTAACAAATTATTTAAAAGAATTAATTTCTTTAAGATACTATAGTGTAATGGATGAGCCATATTTAATAAATCAAATTAAAGAACAAGCGTGTTTTATTTCGTTGAATTTTATAAATGATTTAGACTTAGTTAGGAAAAGAGATCCAAGGAAAATAATTGAATATGTTCTTCCAAACTTTTCTACTACGTATAAAGGTCATGTTAGAAAACCAAATGAAATTTTATCAGAAACTGAAGCTGAACAAGTTTTAACTCTTTCTAATGAACGATTCTCGGTTCCAGAACTATTATTTAATCCATCAGATATAGGACTCCAGCAGGCTGGAATTCCAGAAACAATAATGCAATCTATAGATTCAATCAATTTATCCACAGAAGATGATGAAACAAATAATGCTATAAAATCTTTACTACTTTCCAATATTATACTAACTGGAGGTAACTCTTTATTTGAAAACTACTCCGAGAGAATAAAACAGGAGCTAACGTCTCTAGCTTCTGATTATATGAACATAAGGATTGGTCTTCCAAATGACCCAATTGGATATTCATGGAATGGCGCAAGTAACTTTGCTAATTTGCTTGATAGCATTTCTACATCAAATGAATTCTATCAAAAAAATATAGTTACAAGAAATGAATATTTAGAGTATGGCTCAAATATTTGTTTAAAAAAGTTTGCGCCTGCTCTTTACGAATAATGAAATTTATTTACTTTATTACATTTACTAACTTTTTACTGGTAAGGTTTAATATGTTTTTACTCTATCTATTTGGATGAGCAAACCATATATAATGCTACTTTACTGACTTTACTACGGTTTTTTTTTTTTTTGAACCTATATTTTTTTTATTACTTTTTCCTTGTTATTTTTATTCTCATTCTCATTCTCATTCTCACATATTTTTAAATTATTTTCTTTTTTATTATTGAAACTCCTTTAATCCTATATTTCTTTTGAAATCATATCCTTCCGCTTAGAGAAAAGAACATTGTTTTCATGAAGCGATGTCTGTTTGTCATATAATATACTTGGTTGTGGTTTAGTTTCTATAACAACAAGAATTTAATAGAAGTGGATGAGATTTTCCGTTGCTATAACAACAGCTTATATTCAAATTTAATTTTTTCTTTTATTCACTATAAGGAAATGAAAGGTTAAAAATTTTATATTGTGGTTTTAATATTTAAATTGGGACTTTTATATTGGGATTTTGAACCTGAAAATTTAAAATTTGAATTTAAAATTTAAAATTTAAAGTTAGAAAATTAAATATTACTCATTAAGATAAAAATTAATAATATACAAATATAATAAAAATGGTTGAAAAACTCTATATTTCTTACAATCATGTACATAAATTATGTAAAGAAGCAGCTGAACAATTAAAAAAATTTAATCCAGATTTAATGATTGCTATAGGTGGAGGTGGATTCATTCCTGCTCGTATTCTTAGAACATTTTTGAAAGAACCAGGTAGTAAAAATATTCCAATTCAAGCAATTGGATTATCATTATACGAAAACTTAGATTCAAATAATGATGAAAGTGGTAACAAGAATAAAAACACAGATGATAATAGTGGGGGGAAAACAGGGGAACCTGAAAAGGCTGGTGTAGAAGTTATAAGAACCCAGTGGCTTGATTTTAATACTTTAGAAAATCACGCTGGAAGTTTAATAGGGAAAAATATTCTTATAGTGGATGAAGTTGATGATACTAGAACTACTCTTCATTATGCCTTATCTGAACTCCAAAAAGATGTTGATAAACAAGCAAAGCTTTTAGGTCGTGTAAATGAGCCTACTAGATTTCTTGTCTTTGTTTTACATAATAAAGATAAGCCTAAAAATGCTCAATTCCCCGCTGGATTTTTAGAAAATGGAAATTATCTTGCTGCTAGAACTGTAAAAGATATTTGGATTTCATATCCTTGGGAAGCTCGTGATATTGAAGAGCAAACCAGACTTGCTATAGAACAGGGTAATAATTAAGTATTAATGGTTTTAAAAAAATATTTGGTGACATTGGATAGGGAAGTAATCTAAATAAAGTTAAAAAAAAAATGCGAAAAAAATTTAAAAGTGTATATAGATTAATAAAATTTCTGAATTTTATATAATTATTAGCTTTATTCTGGTTTAGTTAAGTTGAACATAAACATATTTTTTTTTTTTTTTTTTTTTTTTTTTTTCAATTGTAAATCAGAATTGTAAACTAAAACATATGATGTCTTGATGTATATTAAAATTTTATAACTGTTAAAGACATACGTATAGACATACAAATATATATTGTAGATAACTTTTCTCAAAATACTAATAAAAAGGTAAATTATAAATAATAATAACAATAATAATAAAAATAAAAATCTAAAACATAAAAATATACAGAAAATACAAGCAAAAACCGGCTTCCAGACAAATTAAAAATCATTAAATTCAACAAAACGTAAAAACATAAAAGACCACTAGCTATAATCCTTAAAAAATTTAGATAAATGTGTATTTGTAAGCTTTCCAACCCGTGGTCTTTTTTGTTTACGTCCTTGTTGAGTAGTAGTTGTCTTTTTCACAGTTGCAGGATCAACAGAAGTTGGTTTCAAACCAACTTGTGAAAGTTTTGAAGATAACTCTGGTACAGGAGGCAATTTAGATTCATTCCAAAATGTAACAAACTCATCATCAACTGTATGTAAAGGACCATAATTATTTGGCCAAACCACTCTAGGGGAACCATCTTTTTTATGTTTAAGAACAAGTAATTCATTTTTAGCTTCCATTTCTTTAATAGTAGCAACACAATTTGGCCAACCATCCTTCAAATCTCTTACAGAAATACCTACGAAGCCAGGTTGGGAATTCAAATATGCTAAAAGCTCTTTAGAAGATCTAATGCTATAAGCTGGTACATACTCTAAAGTTTTAGCAATTGGGTCATAATGAATAGTAGGCCATCTTTGAAATAAAGGAATAAGACTATTAGCAGCAGAACTTGATCCATTAAATAATTCACGTCCTAATTCTGCTATACTAACAGGATGTGTTGCATTTTTCACCATTTGCTCTGCATTATGAGCTAATGTTAATTCATGCTCTCCAAATCTTGAAGCATTAGAAGTTAAATATTGTGCATCATGTCTTTTTGAATTTCCATTTATACTATCTGCACTTCTTTTTAGAGGGGCCATTCAGATAATAGCAGAGGAATTAACTTAATTTAATTTAATTTAATTTAATTTAATTTATTTATGATGTAGTTAATTTTATTTATTTTATTTTTTTAATTGATTATTTTATTTACTATTAGTGTTTACTATTATTCTTGTTTTATTTAATTAATAAAATAAAGTATTTTTTAATCTATATATATATATATATAAATTATCTAAATTGCACTAGTATGCAATATTCAAATATTTTTTTATTACTATATCCTCAATATAATAATATCTAGGTAAATAATAAATATTCAAAGCTTTGCAACATATCAATATTTGACAAAACCTGTTACTATCCTATTTTTATTATTTTTTTATAGAAATATGATATTTAATAAAACAATAATGAAATAGTAAAAATATTATTCGATATAAACTTTTTACTATTACTACTTTTTTTTTAAATTAATATTTATTATTTTATATATTCTTATAATATTTTGTTATATATTATTTATTGTTTGTTATTCAATATTAATATTTTTTTTTTTTCAAATTTGGTAAAATAAAACTATTTTTGCTTTTATTTGGTATAATGGTTACTATAGAAAACATCTATTTTATACAATATTATCAGAGTCTAAGCCGGTTCTCGTTTTTTAGTTGTGCTATTATAAAAGAAAAATAAATGGTCTTAAGTAGGGTAAACCCGTTTTAGTATACTAATTAGAAATGATATATAATTTGTATTAAATATGATATAGCAAACATGGGAAGAAACTTTTCAAATTTACAATCAATTTGTTTACTTTTTTAGTAAACAAAATATATATATATACTTACTTATATTTTGTAAACATTTTTTCTCATCATATTAAAAAAAAAAAAAAAAAGTTTAATTAAGTATAATAAACGGTAATTTATCTGACGTAGATTAGGTCTAAATCTTAGTTAAAATATCTACTTTCTACATACAAAGTAAAAATCTTAATACTACTATACAAGTTGTAATTTCAATTAAAAATAAAGTTACATTAATCGTAAATTACTAAATTTTTACTATTATCATACAAAATTAGATTTCTTAAAAAGAAAACCATGCATTAGTAACTTAACTAACATAATAATATAATTCTCCCAATAAATGTGAATAAATGTGGTACAATTACTTCATAGTTAGTTATTGACTATTCTTACATAATAAAATGTGGTTAAATTCTCGGCAAAACTTTTCCCAAATCAATTTATCGGTAATAAAAAGATTTATTTGGATACCAAATAAAACTCATCTTTATATATACAGGCTGTTGCTATGCTAATTATAATTAATAATTTGGCCAATAAAATTAATTTCTTTTATGAGGATTTTACCTAATATATTATTATTACTTTTTATTGTTTACCCCACAATATGTAATTCCGTGGTGTGTTCAGGAAATAAAAAATACTTAAATAAATTTGAATTTTTTTTTATATTTTTATATTTTTTTTTTTTTTTTTCATGTAAGAATATATTTTCGCATTTATTTATATATTTTAACTAACATATTTTTAGCAAATAGTGAATTTATTCCAACTTCTCTTTGTAATATTGAGTTGTTTTCAATTTATATATATATATATATATATATTTATTTATTTATTTATTTATTTATTTGTTATTAAATTTTTATAAAAAATTAAAATAATCAAAATGCTTACTTTAGAAGAAATTTCAAAACATAATAATCCTAATTCATGCTGGGTTGTTATCCACGGTAAAGTTTATGACGTTACAGATTTTTTACCAGAACATCCAGGTGGAAAAAAAATTATTTTAAAATATGCAGGTAAAGATGCAAGCAAAGAATTTGATCCAATACATCCTCCAGATACTTTAGATAAATATTTATCTCCAAAATTTCATCTTGGTTCAGTTGAATCTTCATCACTAAAAAAATTAGAAGATAATGCTCAAAAAGAAGAAGATGCAGCTATAGCTAATGATCCAGAAGAAGCAAAGAGATTATTATATATTAAGAATAAACCTTCTTTAGATGAATGCTATAATCTTTTTGATTTTGAACATATTGCTGCGCATGTAATGAAACCTGCTGCATGGGCTTATTATTCATCTGGTGCTGATGATGAAATCACTATGCGTGAAAATCATCTTTCTTTTCATAGGGTTTGGTTTCGTCCAAGAATATTAATTGACGTTGCTTCAGTTGATTTATCTACTACTATGCTTGGAACAAAAGTTTCTATGCCCTTTTATGTAACTGCAACTGCCTTGGGTAAATTAGGTCATCCAGATGGAGAAGTTAATTTAACACGTGCTGCATATAAAAATGATGTAATTCAAATGATTCCGACTTTAGCATCTTGTTCATTTGATGAAATTGTTGATGCTAGAATTGATCCACAAACACAATGGTATCAACTATATGTTCATTCAGAAAAACATATTACTAAAAAACTTGTACAACATGCTATTTCTCGAGGAATTAAAGCTCTATGTATAACTGTTGATGCACCACAACTTGGTAGAAGAGAAAAAGATATGCGTGCTAAATATGTTCCCCCAGCTGACTCTAAGGATGATACTGGAGCAAATGTACAAGATAATGAAGAAGTTGATCACTCTCAAGGTTCTGCTAGAGCAATAAGTGCATTTATTGATCCATCTTTATCATGGAAAGATATTCCTTGGTATAAAGAAATAATAAAAGAGTCTGGTAAGGATGTTAAACTTGTACTCAAGGGTGTTCAACGTTATGAAGATGCATTACTTGCTGTTCAACATAATCTTGATGGTATAATAATATCAAATCATGGTGGACGTCAACTTGAATTCTCAAGACCTGCAATTGAAACATTGGTTGAAGTAATGAATGCTCTTAAATCAGCACATTTACAAAATAAATTAGAAGTATATGTTGATGGTGGTGTACGTCGTGGAACTGATATTTTGAAAGCAATTTGTCTTGGTGCAAAAGGTGTTGGTATTGGAAGACCATTTTTATATGCAATGTCATCATATGGAGAAGCTGGTGTTTTAAAAGCAATGTCTTTACTTCGTGATGAATTAGAGATGAATATGCGTCTTATTGGTGCTACCTCTTTAGATCAACTTGACGAGTCATTTGTAGATGTTCGTTCTGTTTCATCTCATGTTAACAATCCTCAAGATGTATTATTTGATGCTGTTTATTCTAAAATGAAAAATCCTCCATTTAGACAGAGCAAATTATAGATTAGCATGCATATGGGTTTAAATAAGTTATTTAATAAATATTTTTTTACATAATGTTTACAAATATCTTAGGAAGTTATTTATTTATTTGTTTATAAATATATACATATTAAATTTATATAAAATACATTTTTTTTATTATGAAAAATTATATAGGAAATGCCACTAACCTGTTTTTTTACTATCTTTGTATTTATAATTTAGACAAAGAAATAATATTAGATAATAAATAATAAATAAATAAGTAAATAAATAAATAAATGCAAAAGAGGCAAAGCAATAAAATAGGTGATAAACTAAAGAAAATCGTTATAGGGAAAAAAATAATAATAATAAAAAATAAAAATAGTAAAAACAAAATGTTAATTATAAATTATTAGTAAACTGATTAAATTTAGTAAAACAATAATAATAGATAGTAATAATAATAAAAAAAATTATAAAAGTAATAAACAATGGGCAGTAAAGAAAATATTAAAACTACATTATTAAACAACAAGAATTTGTTTTTTTGGCTTGTTTATAAAATTGTCTGGTTGTCATACTAAGATTTTCACTCTTATCAACTAAAGTGTCTAATTTTTCGCCTCTGGCCAGCACAGACTCGATTGTTTTATGAAGTACAATCTTAGTATCGTCAAGCTCTTGTTGAACACGCATAATAGAATCAGCCTGGGCAGGATTTTGATATTTTGCAATATAACTATCAAGTTCGGGATATGAATATTCATTAGAATTCGCTGGTTTTGTACCATTATCCTTTCCAGCATCGGGATATTTAGCAAGAAATTCATCTAAAATTTTACCTAATACAGTATATGCAACTCTAACAGGATATTCTTTATCAGATATAAGAACACCAGCTACCCCTTCAGATCTAGCATGAGTGTGAGCTATATAATTACCTTCTTCAACGGATTGTCTAGTACCTGGGTTTGTTCTTTCAGCAACTGTAGTTGCGAAAAATGCCAATGATTCGGACACAGATGAGCGTTCAAAGAAAGAAAATGAGGATACATCTTTTGCAGATGCTAAAGCTGTTGCTGGTTTAGGATTTTGACGTAAAATTCCGATATAATACACTTTCATTTTGTATGTATAATTTTAATTTTAATTTGTATTTGTATTTATATTTGTTTTATTTTGTGATGAATGGTGATGGTATTGATTGTTTTGTAATGGTTGCTATTGTTTTATTATCCCCTAAAAATAAAAACTAAAAATAATTTCTACCGCAACAGTTTATAAATATGTATTTGTATATTTATATTTATACTATATATATATATATATATATATATATATATATATATATGTATATATTAATAAATGCTAATATAAATATTATTACAATATAACTTGTTTATTGAGAACAGTTATTTATTTATTTTACAATATTGTCTACTGTTTCTATTTATGTATTATAAAAATTTAATTTTAAGTTTAAATAGCAAATTTCAATTATATAATATAAACTACATACTGTATACGACAAATAATTGTTATCTATATATTTAAATATATTTTTAATTTTTGTTTGTCTTTTTACTCGTAAATTTTTATCTTCCCAATTGATATTACTATTAGCTCATTTTTCTTGTATTCTAATTTTATTTTTATTATTATTATTGTTATTATTATTATTGTTATTATTATTATTGTTATTTTTTTTTCACAGTTAACGTTTTAAATTTTTATTTTCTATTTGATTTTCCTGTTGCCGTCACATATTCGTTTTTTTTTTCTTACTGCATTCTCAAATTCATTTTGTTAACATGTGTACTACCATAACAACATATTATTTTTAGTTATATAACCGAGTGTATATAACCGATAACCGGTATGTAAATATAATTCTATTTTGTACACATTGCTTGTAAATATTTTTTTGTTTATATAAAAAAAGACAAAATACATTTAATAAAAAAAAATATTTATTTAATTAGTTATTGTAATATTAAACCTCGATTCTTTTAGTCTTTTTTTTTTTTAAAAAAAAAAAAAAAATTGTCTAATTGGATTTTTATTTATCTTATTTGATTTTTAATGCTTCTAAAAGAAAAAAATAAATATTGTTTTATTTTATTTTTAACCAAACTAATTTGATACTATTTTTCTAACTTAGAATTAAGCTTTTACTACTAACATAGTTTAAATCAAAAAGTCTCTTGTTATAATAGTTTTTAAATTGACATAAACTTAAATTATTAAGCATACATATATATATATATGTATATGTATATGTACACTGACTAACAAATAAGCTAACTAATTAATTAAATATATGCTTTTTTTCAGCTGAACACTGGCCTGGACCGTTTTACAATACGCTAAAGCATTTACATTGGGGTTGATTTTAATTGAGAAATTTTTCTAGAGAGGAACTTTATTTATTTTATTTATTTTATTTATTTACTATCCACCTCTGGTTGTTTTTATTCCTTTATACAGCCCATATTCATTATGTCCTCCCATATTAAAAAAAACTTGAAAACCGCCAAATCAGCAGCACGAGACCAAGACTGGTTTGCTGCAAGACAAGCATCTGAAGAGGTGATTTCAGAAGAACCGTCAAATATTTCGGCTCTTTTAATTTCAGGCTTGTCTAATTGTAAGTTAAGATCTTTTGAAGCTGCTATCAATAAATTTCAAAGTGTTTTGAAAATTGAACCCCAAAATGTTAGTGCTTACAAAGGTCTTGCTCAAATTTATCAAGAAGACAAAAACTTTTCTTCATACATTAGTACTATGAATAAATTAATATCTCTTTTAGCAGATTTGGATGATTATGAAGGATGCTTTTTAAATGCAAAATCTGCTCGAGAATGGATTATAGCAAATGGTAATGATTCTGCAAAAATTAATTTTTTTACTCTTGTTTCGCTACCTGGATCAAAAGTATATAACGCTTTGCAACATAAAACTAAGTTTTTGGAACTAAATTTAAAAGATTTAATTGCCATTTCTGAAAAAAATTTGAAAAATTCTCTTAAGAGAATTCCTTCTAAACAGATAAAAATTCATGCCAATTCTAAAAATAAGAATTCTACAGATTTAAATACTTTTAATTTATATCAAGAATCAAAACTAGATATACTTTATAAGTTAATGCTAAATTTAACTCATAATGACTCATATAGAAGAAAAATCGAAGAACTTTATATAGAATTTCTAAATGAGTTTTTACAGCAAGCTCCACAAAAGTCGAAACCTCATATCTTAAAAGAGCTTATAAATTTAATAGATGGTACTATTGCTATATCTACTCCTATGAAATCTGCTTGGGATCTCAAGCTACACTTCCTAAACAGCTATTTCGTTGATTTTACTAATGATGATTTAATTAAAAAATATTTAACAACTTTTTCAAAAAGCCCAATTTCGTCAATGATAAATATTCTAAAAACCAATGATATTATTAAAGATGATTCATTAAATGACGATTCAACAGATGTTGATATAAATGATACAAATTTAGATGCGAATAGCACTTCTTTATCAACTATCTCTCATACTACTTATCTTTCTTCAAATGATCCTGAATATGCGAAATTAATTATAAACCATTTACTTAACCGCACTTCTTCTCCATTACAAAAAAGCGATTTAAATACTTTTCTTTCAAACTTTGAAGCTTCCAAAAAAAATTTGATTGCTCACAGGCTTCTCGCATTTTATTATTTCGCTGTCGGAGACTACAAGACCTCTATCAATGTTTCAGATAATGCCTTAAATCTATTATCAAAAGTGGCTAGTTCAACTACGGTTTGTTTAAGTGCATCAAAATCTTTCTTTTTGACGATCACTTCATTCTCTTATTTGAAAAACCAAACTCCTTTGAATATGGAAAATGCTTTATTTAAGTTCAAACAGATAATCAATGGAAATCAAAATCACTTAGACGCTATGGTGGGTTTAGCCCTTTATTTTAGAATAAGTAATGAACTCCAACCTAGTATAAAATTATTTGATAAAGTAGTTGATTTGCTTCCAAATAACCCGATTGTAATTTCTGAAAAATCATGGAACCTTTATTATATGGGACAATATGATCAAGCGATTGAAGGCTTTGAAAAATCTTTAGAATTAGTTGAAGAAAATGACTCTGTAAGTTTTTTTAAATCTATTTTGTATTGGAGGTTGGGGAAATGTTATCAAGCTCTTAAAAATTTTTCAAAAACATTTAAATTTTTTACTACATCTCTTAAACAAAATAAAGACTTTGCTCCTGCTTTTGAAGGATTAGGAGAATATTATTTAAATATACATAATGACAAGGAGCGTGCGAAGAAATGCTTTCAAAGAGCTTTTGAGCTGGATGATAGTAGACTTATAGCTGCTGAGTTTTTAGCAAACGATTTGGCGAATAGAAATGAATGGTCTACAATTGAATTGATTTCTACTCGTTTATTGGAGACTTCTAAGTCTGAGTTAGAGCCTGCTAATACCCCTGTATGGCCTCTTACGTCACTTGCTCGGGTTTCTTTAGAAGCTTGTGAATATTCTAGATCTATTCAAATGTTTCAGAGTGCACTACGAATTGATAAAGAGAATCCTGATATATGGTTAGGGCTAGGAGAAGCTTATCGTAAAATTGGTAGGTATATTGCAGCTAAAAAGGCTTTTGTTCAAGCTGCTTCACTTGATGAATCTAACTGGATTCCTTTATATTTAATTGGTGTCTCGGAGAGAGATTTAGGAAATTATGAAGAATCAATTATTGTATTGAAGAAGGCTTTGGAAATAGGTGCAAATAATTATAAAATCCAAGCCTGTTTAGTTGAGTCTTTAAAGTGTCAGGCAATGGCTAGTCAAGCAAGTGGGTTTATTTCAAGAGCAATTAATTTTATAGAGGAAGCTTTATTTTTTGCCGTTAAGGTTTTAAAGGAAAATAATACTTTAAGACTTCTTTGGGACAACGTTGGCAAACTTTCTGAATTATTAATAGAAAATTCTGATACTGCTTCTCCTGAAATTAAAGCTCTTTTAGATTCAATTTTATCTAAAATTCCGTTTGTTGAAGACACGGTGCTAATTGAAAGACTTGAAAAGTTGGATGAAATAAAATTATTCGTTCATGATGAAGATATTGATAAATTAAATTCTTATTATGTGAACCCTTTATATATTTATCCTATTATATTTAGAAAGGTTTCTTTGCTTTTATCTTTAAAGTCGATTCCATCTGCTTATTCTTGGTTTAACCTTGGAAGAATTCAATACATTGCTTTTAAAAGTGTTAAGAACGGCCCTAAGACTCTTTTAGAAGCATCAATATATTCAATTAAGAAAGCAAATGAGCTTGATAAAACTAATACATATTTTTGGAATCTTTTAGGTGTGGTAACTACTAACATTAATGCAAAGTTTTCCCAGCATTGTTTTATTAAGTCATTAGTTTTTGATTATAAGAATGTTTCTGCCTGGGGTAACTTGGGTGCTTTGTGTTTAAGGGAGCATGATAATGAATTGGCAGAGATGTGTTTTACTAAATGTAGGTCCATAGATCCTGATTTTAGTTGTTCTTGGGAAGGTCATGCAGCAATAAGCTTATTGAATAAAAATTATGAAACAGCTTATAGAATTTATGACCATGTTCAATCTTTTAATAATTACAGGGTTTACAATATTATTTATTACGCTTATTCAGCTTTTCAACTTTTCTTAAGTGGCTCTTCCGCTTCGAAATCTCTAAACATCGATTCGGTTTGCTTTAGTTTAAGTCGTTATTTGAAAAAAAATCCTAGATCTTCGTCGGCACTTAGATTTTCTTCATTATTTTTTGAAAGATTGGAAAAATATACGTTTGCTATTGAAAATTTATCATGTCTTGAAGAAGTTCTAACATGTGACTCTAATGAAAAGAAAAATTTAACAGAAGCTGTTACTAATATAGCAATGGGAAGAAACTTTTTTGATTTAGGAGATTATGATGCAGCTATTGAAAATTGTATTTCTGGGCTCGAAATTTTTGAAAGTATTACGAATAATCTTAAACAGTCTCAGGTTAATATTATAGAACGTGGGAAGTTATCCGGTTATTTGACTTTGGGGCTTTGTTATTTTTACAAAAGAGAATTCGAGGATTCTATTGAATCCTTTAAAGCTGCTCTGGCACTTTCTTCAGAAGACCCGGAAGTGGTTTTACTATTAGCGAAAGTATTATGGGGACATGGTGGTGAAGAAGAAAAGGAGGTTGCAAGGCAGGAGCTGCTTGATAGTTTGCAGAATAAAATAGATATTAATTCTATATTGCTATTATGTGTAATAGGAATAGTTGACAATAATGAAGATATAATAGATGCAGCAGAAACTGAATTACGTAGACTACCGACTGATCAGATTTACAGTTTAAACGGTGAAGTAACATCGGTTCTTTCTGTGGTTGATGAGATTAATGGCAAATCAGCACTCTCTGCATGGCAAAGACAGCTTTTTATTACACCTTATTCTCATAATTCTTGGCAAAACGTGAATTCAGAAATGATATTATCTTTGACCGGATCATCTTCAATTGATGCCGAAATTGTAAGTGAAAGCTATGGAGCGCGTAAATCCATATCATCGGTTCAAAGAATGGCTTTTTTTGCACCATGGAAAAATTCGAGCTGGCAAACGCTTGCCACAACTATTAAATAAATAACATCTCTTCTAACATTGGAAGATACTTTTCTTATATTTAAATACTTTTTTTGTCTATTAAAATGTAAATAATAATTGTGAAGTAAGATATTTCTTTTTTGTTGTTTTTAAATGATGAGATGTTTTTTCTTTAAAAAAATAGATGATTTTAAATGTGCATTAAGAATTTAGTTTGCTACTAATAAATAAAGTAATTCTATTATTTAATTAAACTGTTAAAACAATATTTCGATTTACAAAATAAAATATAAAATAAAAATAACAAAAATCTACTAAACTATTCCTAAGCTGCTTAGACGAGTTTGTAAGATATCATTAATTACTGAATCCATCACAAAACTTAACTGATCAGTATCAATTGCACAAGTATAATGAACAGAAATTGAATGCTGGTGATTAAACTTAATCCTAGAAAGAAAAAGATCACAAATATATTTTTTTGCAGCTTCAGGATCATGATTGTCACCATTATATCCTGGTAAAAACTTTCTTAATGGTACTCGATGTAACATTGATTCAAATAGATCCACTTTATTTAAAAACAAAACAAAAGAAGAATCTCTAAAGCTGGCATTATTAACAATTGAATCAAAAAGTGTTAAAGATTCTTGTAGCCTATTGGTTTCATCATCTTCTGCGCATACTTTATTATAATCAGCTAATGAAACAACAAATACGACAGTATTCACATCATCAAAATAATTTATCCATTTTTTTCTTTCTGACCTTTGACCTCCAACATCAATTATTCTATATATTAAATCACCAGTTTCAAATGAGTTTTCGGATACACCCGAAGTACGCACCCTTGCATGTAAAATATCATCATTTGTGGGTAAATAATCACGTTCAGTTAATCTTCCACCACCTGAAGAAGCTTTTAAAGCCAAATCAAATAAAAAATGAGCAGCACCACTGTCCAGTTTAAAATTATCTGGTGGACATGTAATAAGTTTACCAACAGTTGGTAAAAGTAATAGTCTAGCAATTTCTAAAGCTAAGTCATTATCAATAAATGATAGAGGTTCAATATAATCGATTTCAAATGTAGGAGGAACATCCATTGATACAAATTTATATTTTGGACTTGAGACTAGTGATAAAATATGATGGATAATCCATATTTCTTTACTTTTAGATGCTGCGATATATAATTTCCTTCTTGTATTTGCTTCTCTAGCAGTTAAATATTCCATAAAAAAATCGTTCAAGTTTAAATCACCATATTTAATACCATCTGGTCCAATACTTACTTTTTTATTATCAACTTTCAATTGTTGATTAATAAGGTTTTCGTTGTTATTTGCATCATTTTTTTTGTGATTTTGTCCTCCAACATTATCATATACATTACTACCATTATTATTGTTCCTATCAGTACTTCCACCATTTCCATATTTTTCACTCCCATTTTCTTTATTCTGTGCATCAGTTTCTTTCTCTATATCTTCCAAAATCTCTTCAATAGCAGTTAAACAAATATCTTTTACAGCGTTAACAATCCCAGCATAAATTCTCCTTCTAAAAAATAAGCCTTCACCAAACCCGAACCCTTTTCCGTGTATGATTTTCATTTGTTTAAGTACTGTAGATTTACCAGATTCGCCAGCTCCTAATAATATTATTTTAACTGTTTTTTCTTGTACTCGTCTTAATTTTTCAAGTTCTTGATCGATTCTTTCTGATATTTGTTTTTTTTTGCCTCCCAAATGGTTCGTTTTATCATTTTGTGTACCAGTTTTAGACTTAAAGGTATTCATTTTTTATTTGTATGATAAATGTATATAGGTGTATATGGGTGTTTTGTATAAATAAGTTTCTATTAATCTATATAAATATTAATAATCAATCGTATATTGAATCTTAAGTGTAAACATAACATAATTAAAATTTATTTAAAATTTATTTAAAATTTATTTAAAATTTATATCTCTATCTATGACTGTTAGTATTTATACATTTTGTACATTTTTTAACAAGGCCATTTTTTATTTGTAAATTATTACTGTGGGTAAACAAAGAACAAAGGAATTTTACATAGGGTTAAGATTTTAGTACAATGGATAAAATATAAGAAAGAACAAATAGGATAGATTAAAATATAAAATAATGAATTAAAAAATATGATAAGCGATAATAAAGTATACTAAATATAAACAAGGAAATAATTTTAGTAAAATAATTTAATTTAGTTAAATAATAAAAAAGAAGAAAAAAAAATGTTTTATTATGTAGAATGACTTAAAACCAAAAAGGTACCGGTAGTCATTAATAAGTTAGTACAGTTTTGTGGTTCATGTTGCTACGGTTCCTTTTTATAATTTATTACGTTAAATCAGTACAACTGGATAAAAGTCCGACTAAAATGAATCGTTTATTTTTAGTTGACTAGTAATTACTCAAATCGACTCAAATCGACTCAAATCGATTAATACAATTTGCATTTTCGAGCAAAATGCAAAAATGCAAAAATGCAAAAATGCAAAAATAAAAAACGCTTTGAATTGATCCAATATCATAGATTTTATTTATTGTTTATTTATAATTTTTTTGTACTATTTTACATCCTTTTTTTTATTCGTATTTATTTAGTAGATAATTAATTAAAATGTTCTACAATATATTTTAATACAATATTAAATAATATATAACATTGCATAAAAAAAAATTTATTCAATGAATATAACATATGACATAATTTAGTATGATAAAACACTGATTAATTTAATTCATACGAAATATCAATAAAATAAATATATTTTCTGTAATAATATAAATATCTACAATATTAAAACACATATAAGAATAAAATAATAGCGTGGCTTTAAAGTATCTTACAAATTGAAAATAAAAGTATAAAACTTTTGTTATAAATTTACTGTATTAGCACAATTTTTATTCACATTTTAAACCCATCATATTTAGCGTAGTATTTATTTATTAAAATTATTTTACTATATTTTTTTTACATTTCTACGTAGTTTAATAATACACAAGACTATCGTTAACCTAGTTGCAAATCACTTTGTTTAATTTTGTAGGCGAGTCGATTCATTGAATTATTAAGGTGATACTTTTATATCGTAAAAGTTTATTTAAGATAATTTTTTATACAATTACTATCACATCATTCTGATTATGAGAATAAATAAATATAACTATAAAAAACATGTTTTAGGATACCAGATAATAATGGCATAAAATACTTAAATATATAAAGAATTTATTCAGTTCTATAATAAATTACCCTGCTTGATTTTTTTAATGATTGTACATTAATTAAAAAAATTGTTTACTTATTACCTAAAACAGACTTAATTGAGATTTAACGCCATATAAACGAGAAATCACTGTTAAATTTCACAATTACATTTTTTTATTACTAAATCCGGTTTAAATTGTATAAAACAAAAATTTTAGTTACCTTGTTTATTATTTTTTAGTTTATTTTTTTTTAATTTATTTTTTTTTTAATTTATTTTTTTTTTTAGTTTATTTTTTTTTAATTTATTTTTTTTTTTAGCTTATTTCTTTTTGTTTAAATTCGACTTAATCTAAATCAATTCAAATTATTTATGTTAGAAAACTAGTATAAGTGATTCCAGTTATAGCTCCAGTTCTAAGCTTAATCAAACTATATTTGTGATATTAATCACTAATTGTGCTTAGTCCTTCTATGACTTTTAATGTAAGTTGTTCGGTTAGACTTTATAATTTAGCTCACCTAATTTCACATTGCAAAAAATTTTATTATTAATTATTAATTATTGATTCCTCAAAGAAAAATTTTAAGTTTAGGTTTAAATTTGATTATATATAAAAAGCAGGATTCCCTCTTTATCTTGCTATCATTTCACCATATTCTTGTATCTATAATAAATAAATTGTTATTCAAGACTTAACATATAATAAAAATATTCTATTAATATAGTTTCCAGTTTTAAAATGTCAACAGAAACTCGTTCTCTTAAAAGAAAAAATATTTATATGACATCCAGTGGAGTGGATAGTCTCATACCATACCTCCCTAAAAAAAGGAGAAACTCCAAATATTTCTCCAAGAAACTTGATTTTGTTATTGGCATTAGTCCATACTCGGAAATTATCTATACATCTTATAACCAGTCAAAAGATCATCTTGATTCTACTGTACAAGTATCTAATGTAAATGCTGGTTCATTTACAACATATTCTATTAATAGATTATTCAAAGAACTTAACCAAAGGATTTCTTTAGTTTTTTTGGCTTCTTTTGATATTGAAAAAACTCATCAGTTTGTGCTGAAATTCATGTCAAATTTACCTTCTACTCTGCATAATAAAATTAATATTTTGTTATTAACATGCGTAGTCGATCAAGAAATAGGATTTCTCTCTGTTCCAATAGGTAAGTTTTTGTTTACTTTTTTTTTTTTTGTCTTACTATATAATTGTTATTTACTAATTTTTTTTTTTTCCTGTTAGTATACGATAATAAAAAAATAATCGTCAAACATTATGGGCTATTACATCCACTAGGTGGTGGTGAATGCTCATTAGACGGTATTGTGATTTTAGACAAAAATAGTCGAAAAAAGTTTTTATTTCCTTTACAACTTGATAATAACAATCAAATGAGTTTTATGAGCAAAGACGAAAATTTCTTTAGTGTAATTGAGATTTTGGATAATTTGTTAAAAGAATGATTAAAGTTTGGAAGGTTGGTTTAATGTACTTTGGTTGTTTTTCTTGTTTGCATTGGGTATAGTAAATTTGTAATAATAAATAAAATTAAATTAAATTAAATTAAATTAAATTAAACCTTAAAATCGATTTAGATCATATGATTAAACAAAAACAAAAAAACAAAATCGAAAATAAAATAAAAATAAAGTCATATATATACATGGTGCACACAGAAAAAAATATTATTCTTGCATCAGCTCATTTTTTTCATCTAATGAAAATATATTCTTTCCTTGTTTTAAAGCTTCTACCAATAATGGCAATGACTTATCATTGAAATCCTTACTTTTCCTTAAGGATAATAAATCATTTTCAAAACTTGATGTCATAATTTCAAGATATTTTTTTTCAAAAATATCTTGTGCAGATTGAGTACCAGGATTCATATTTAGCCATTCGGGAATAGACTATACGTATTAGTTTTGTATAAAAACAAAGACAAAAGATAAACTAAATTAAATTAAATACCTCAATTCCAGAAACTTCTTTTAAATCATTACTATTAATATTATTCGTCGCAATTTCATTATCAGTAACAGTATTTTCCAATTTATCCTGCTCATTTGTGTCCACTATCATATCATCTTCCCTATGAGGAATATCAGAAATTCCATTCTTAAAAAGTTAGAACTAAATTTTTAAAAAATAAGTTATAATAATATACAATACAAATATAAACATACATTTATTTTTTTAACATTTTTATTTTGCTTGTCTTCTTTCGAACTTAAATCTACATCTGAATCTGAATCTGAAGAATCAGAAATATCTGTTTAACCGCAAAAAAAAAGAAAAAAAAAAAAAAAAAAATAGTATTTAAAATATATTATTTACAAGTTAGCTTATATTCTGTATATAAAATTTTAAAAATATAAAATTACCATTGGTTCTTGACTTTCTAAGTCTTTTTCTTTTATTTCCACTAGATCCCATATTGATTCGACTGGCTTATATCTTTTGCGTATTAGAGATGAAAAAATTCAATATGGAGATGTAGTTGTAAACTAGTAGTCATAGTTACAAGTATTTTAGTCTTTGATAAACTTAGGCTATGGGCATATATCATATTGCGCCCTTTTGCCCGTTCTGACTGGGTCGGGTTTTATAAGACCGGTGTTGCTTTATAGTTTTGGTTTTATTTACAAGTTTTGGTAACTATTACGAACATTTTTTGTTTTGAGGTATGTTAATAGCTTTTAATTATAAGTAACTTTCTCAAAATGTTTCTGAAAAAAATTATTGTAGATTTTATAATAATTAAAGTGCTACAAAAAAGAATATGATTATTTAAATATGTATTTATATTATAAAATACTAGTATTTTTTGTTTTAATCTGTTTTAACCTTGTTTCATATATATATATATATTTTTTTTTCATAATATCTATAAAAAAGAAGTAGATACTTTCAAATAAATAAATACAATAGTAGACTATTAAGCTCAATTGTTTTTTTTTCTTTTATATTATATTTAACATAAGAAGGAATCATCAGTACCTGAATAATACATATTTCATATTAAAATATATGACCACATTTACCCTATTTCGAAGTACTCTTTTTGTTTCTCATTTTGAGGACGGTTTGGACCATAATATCCTATAAGTAACCATGCCGACAACGGTAGAGCGTTTGGCCGCTTTCTATAGTAGTTCTAGTAATCGTATCTACAATAATTATGAGTTCTGGACAATGGAAATACAATAGTAATTCAGGTAGTTTTAAAATAAGAATAGTAATATAGATAATTTTTTTGTTTAAATTATATACAGATTTTATGAAATTTATTATAAATTATGGTTTGTAGTTAACTATATTATAAACATAATAGTAAAATATGTATAACAATTGAAAGGGATAAGCCTGGATTAGTGGTTTATTTCATATTTATTATGGATATTTTGAAACACAAACAAATAATTATAATAAATAATCAGTATTTAAACAACAAATGACAAATGTAAATAAAGTATAGTAATTTTGATTATATATCTATAAGTAAATAAATAAATAAATAAATATTCTATATGTTAGTTAAAAAAAGGGATTCCTTCGTGTCCTTGTGACTATATCGGCGAATATTGTGTCGTTGTCTACTTATCCTAACTTTTCGGAAGCGTAAAACAAAAACTACAAAGTAACCCTCTTTTTGCATTTTTAACATTAATTTTTAAAAAAGGTGCTAATAAAAAAGCAACAAAGGAATAAACAGCTATTTATTTCAGAATATTCTTTATTATTAATTACATATTTATTATTAATTAAGTTAAATATATTTTTTTAAACAAAATGGTATTAAAGATATTAAATAAAAGAACAGGGTTATTAGCTTTATCATATAATGGGTTAAAAAACAAATTCGTTTCAAGAGCCTCATCCTCATTTGGAGCTCCACCAAGTCCAATGAGATTACCAAAAAAACAACAAGAAGAGTTTGAAGAACTTCAAAAGAAGGCAAATATGGAAAAAGTTTTAAATGGAGAAAATGAAACTACAATGCAATCTGAATTTGCTGCTTTAAAGACTATTCCGGAATTTGAGGGTGATGTTAATCCAAAAGTAAGTTTTAAATTTGTGTATTTATATAGTAAATGTTTTAATTTTTTTTTTTTTTTTTTTTTTATTTATTTCAAATTTTACGTTGTTAATTTTCGTCATTTTAACATTTCAAATTTAATTATAGACTGGCGAAATTGGTGGTCCAAAACAAGATCCTCTTCGTCATGGAGATTACAGCTTTAACGGAAGAGTTACAGATTTTTAAATATTATATTTCACTTTGAATAGCTATTAGCTCCTATTTAGGAATATTTTCTTTTTCTTTTTCTTTTCTTTTTTTTTTTTTCTGGTTTGGTTTTGGATGGAATTTTTAGTTAAAAATGATTAATAAATAGAACGATCTTTTTAAATGCTGTTTTAATTAATCTCAATTTTAAAGTTAATTATGTAATTATCAATGTACAATTTATATTTCTAATACAATTTGGAATAAAAATAAATAAACTAAAACAAAAATATGTGAACGAACAAAATTAAAAAATAGTTAAAAAGAAAGATTTAAAATGATATAGATTTAGTATAAGATTTAGTATAAGATTTATCTTAAATCATCATCCATATCATCTTGCTTTTTGATAGACTCTTTTATATGCAATAAAATAGTAGTTTTCCATTTATCTAACTGCGAAAATCTATCATACTCTTGCAATACAATAGAGAATTTATCAGAGTCTCCATTCTTGTATGCTTCCAAAAGATCTTGCAGTAATTGAAATTCTCTGGTGTGAGAGAATGAAGTATCTATGTCACAGTATTCAACAAAAGCTTTTTCCAAGGCAACAGTATCTGAGGTTGCCAAACGACATAGACCTGCTTTTAATAAATAATCTTTAACACTCCATTTAGATAAACTATTCTTTGCAGAGCTCCTTGCTATTTCTTCATATTTTTGTATAGCGGGGAAGTAAAGTCCTTCTAAAGCAGATATATCGGCTGCTTTAAGTAAAGCTTTGTTTGAAAGTCTAAATGTCATAAATTTAGGTATGGTTAGAAATGTATATAAGAAAATAAAATACTAAAATAAAAGTAATAAGCAAAAATATATACATACGCTTCAGCTTGATCACTAGAAAACCATTCTCCAGCGTCTTCATATGCAGCTATAGCAAGTTTTGGTTTTTTTAACTCGTTTTCATACAAGGAGGCTAAATCTTGCTTATACTGAGCAGCTCTTCGGAATTGTCCTCGTTTTATAAACATTTCGATTGATCTTTCCATGACCCGTGCAGCAGCTATAAATATTATAGTAAATAAAAACAAAAAAAAATTATTAGATTAAATTCTACTCAGGATACGACAAAATAAATCAATACAAACCTTCAGGATTGCACTTTCTATAATTAAGATAAGCATCATGCAAAGTATTTGCAGCATCGTCTTTAATATCTGTTTTTAATTGTATAGCAGCAGCTTTTTCTAAAGTTTCACCGGCTTGTTGATCTATTATAATAATAAAAAAAAAAAAAAAAAGTTAAAATCACATCAAATAGTAAATATATATATGATAACAAAAAATTAAAGACTTACATTCTTTTTGCATTCTAAAAGCATTTGCAGCTTGAACATATAAATCGGCAGCTTCTTCAAGTCTAAGGGAAGTACTCCCAAAGACACCAGAAAAAAGTCCACCAGATTTTACTGCAGCTTTTTTATCTGCCTAATTGAGAAAATTAATTGTTAATAAATAAATATAAATGGATAGAAGGTTAAAACTATTATAAGATAAAAAAAAAAAAAAAAAAAAAAAATAAGCATCAAGAATATTAAATAATTATTATTTCATAAAAAAAATATCACTAACCTGCTCTAACAATTCTCTTGCATCCGACATTGAAAATTAAATAAAAAATAAAGGGGGTAATTAGTTAATATAGATTATGAAGAAAAATAACTTCAACCAGTCAATGACTAATTTTTATTTTATTTTATTTTATTTTGTTAATTTAAAATTAAATGTTTTTGTTTCCAATTATATTCTTATATGCTCAATCACTTTTATAACAATATTCCAAATTTTATTATTTGTAAACTGTTTATCTGCCAAATTAGTATTATTATTATTTATTATTTGTATTTACATTTACATTTATTAGCAGTTGTTTGTCCAATAATTATTTTGCCTAGCAACTAATATTTAGGCAAAATAAGTTGCTGTATAAGAAAATTGGTTATTTATTGGTTATTTAATTACATAATATATTCTATAATGTTTATAAGTATTGTTTACTTTGGTTTAAATGATATAAATAATAAAATAATAAAATAATAATAATAAATAATAATAATAAATAATAATAATAAATAATAATAATAAATAATAATAATAAATAATAATAATAAATAATAATAATAAATAATAATAATAAATAATAATATTAAATAAATGCTAAATAAATAAATAATAAATAAATAAATAATAAATAAATAAATAAATAAATAACAAATAAATGCTAACTATAATAAATAATAAATAAACAAACATTGATAAATAAATAAAATAATAAAAATATTGATAAAAATATCAATATTAATAAATAATCTATTTCGGTCACTATAAAAAAACAGTTGCACTTTTGCATTTGTTTTTATTATTACTTTGGTATTGGTTTAACTTGAATTTTTTCACTTTTTTTTATTTTTCCTTCTATCAGGTAATTTGTTCTTTTGGTTTGCTGAATTTCGCGTTTCTTATTTATTGATTTTTCATTTTAGAGCATTTATTTAAAATTTATTTGCTAATTGTTTATTTACTAATTGTTTATTTATTTATTTTATTTTTATTTTTATTTTTTTGTATTTTAGCATATTTTTAGTGGGCGTTTATATATGCGATTGATTAACTAATTAATTAAGAATCTATTTTAATTATTTTACAATCACGCATTAGAATTAGATCAAATTATATATAATATGACATAATACACTATAATTTAAACATTATGGATGAACCACAATTGACACTAGGACAAATAATCTCAACTAGAAGATTTGTCGGAAAAGTCAAATATATAGGCGAAACACAATTTGCAAAGGGAATATGGGTAGGACTTGAACTTGATAATCCTTTAGGGAAAAACGATGGTTCAGTGGCTGGAGTTCGATATTTTGACTGTAAACCTACAGATCCAATATCGAATAAAAACTATGGATTATTTATTCAATATAATTCTCTAATAAAAAAAATATTTTTAAATGATACCCCTTCATCTACTACATCTTCTGTTCCAACTTCAAGAAGTTCAGAATCAAATATTAATGAACAGAAGCAAGATAATCAACAATTTTCATCAGATGGAAGCCGAATTTCAAGCTCAGATATTTCATATATGAATGCCTCTCTCACCTCTGATAATAGTCGTATTTTGATAAAAGAAGAAAATCAAAAATTGAAACATATAATTGAAAAATTAGAATATAAAATTAAATTATTACAAAACAATATAAAAAATGACCGTCTGCAATTAGAAACAATAACTAAACAACACCGCAAACTAGAAAATTCATACGCTCAACAAACTGAATTATTTGAAATGGCAACTTTAGATAAAGAAACCATGGAAGAATTTTTAGCTGTTAAGGATGAAGAGATAGACCAACTAAAACGTAAAATACAGGAAACTGATTTAGAAATTTCGATATTAAAAGATGAAAAAGAACTACAACTAGGAAATGAAAATATTAGTTCAACGGAACTTCATGTTCAGCAATTGGAAATTCGTAATAAAAAACTACAAGATGCTTTACTTCAACTAAATGATTTAACTTCAACTGAGGAGAAAAATCTTAAAGAAAAAATTTCCAGCTTAGAGTCTAAAAATAAAGAATTAGTTTTCATAAAAACAAAATATGATGCTCTGCAAATAAAGATAAATGAATCTGAAGATGTAATAGAAAATTTAAGACAACAGCTGGATGCCGCCATTGGTTCAGAGGAAATCACAGAAAACCTGATAGAACAAAATCTTATTCTAACAAGAAAAATACAATCCTTGCAAGAAACCGTAACTGATTTAGAATCTCTAAAAGAACTCGGAGATGAATTAGAAAAGAATCATCTTGAAACAGAAAATGATTTACATTCTAAATTAGATGAAAAAGAAAAGAAAATAGTTTTTTTTACAAATGAGCTAGAAGAAGCTAATTTAACCATCCAGTCTTACGAAAAATCTATTAAATCGTTACGCGATTTAATTAAAAAATTAGAAACAGACCTAGAAAAATCAAAATCTTTTGTGAATGAAACTTCGGTTGATTCCGATTCTAATTCCATAACTAAGAACCCTTTAATACAAAAAAATAATCTTGATACCTCTTATTTTGAAACAAACTCTCAAGTATTATCTACTTGCACAGATATGACTAAATCATTTATTTTAAAAGAGATTGCTTTAAAGAATGAACTAATCAAACACATAGGAAATATCGAATCCATAAATATCCAAAATTTCAAATCAGTCTATGGGTTTTTATATTTGAATTCTTTGTTCAGCAAAGGAATTTTTTTGTTCAATTCAATAATATATACTTTTAAATCAGCTTCCATAAATTGGCTTTCTACACAATTCATTGTTTTTATTTCTTCCTTGTCACTAACCTTATGTGAGATAAGTCACATCCTTGCATACATCCGCTTCATTCCAAAATCATCAGAAAATTTAGATTCATTTTTAAACACTCTTTTTTCTGTAGATGATTTTATTTCTTCTATGTCAATATTTTACATCAAAGGGGATTTATTATGTGATGATTCTAGGTTAGTTTTAAGCAATTTAAGCTCAACTATAATCGAACTCAAGGAAGTCCTTTGTACCGAACAACCTTTTTTAAATCAATGTGAAACTATAAAAAAAATTTGTTCTTTATTCTTAAATATTAAAATTTTAACTTTATGTTGTGATAGCAGCAATAAACTATTGTATTCTCCATTTATTCCTTTCGAGCTCGGAAACACTATTTCTAATTTAAACAAAATAGATCAGCTGTTAAAGAATTGTACGGATGATTTTTCTTCGCTTGATTTAGATAGTATAGTTTTAATTGATGCCAATAAATTGATAGATAAAAATTTTCAATCCGAGTTAGACTTATTTTTGACTAGCAATACTTCAATGTTGCTCGTCTTTAAAAAACTTCCAAATATTATTTTACCCTATTACAATTCTTCGAACGTTCTTAATCAAGAGGATGCTAATAATCTGATTGCAGAAATAGAAGTTTTATTAAACGACACGGAAAATGAGAAGACGTTTAATCTTAGAAGCATATTAGCCACAAGTACATCTTTAGAAAATAAAATGTCTAATCTTAAATCTCTTTTAATTTCTCCGACCGACACAAAATCGGATAATATACAGAATATTTTGGAGAAGTTTGATGTTAAATCGTTTACTGAGAGTAGAGCTGATTCAAATGAAAGTACGCAATCTGAATTATTACTTCTTAAGAATCAACTTTTGGATGAAAAAAAGAAATTATGGTCTAAGGATAAAGTTTTGGAAGAATTAACATCGAAAATAAGTTATTTAGAATCAAAAACTCAAAAATTATTTTCTGTTGAATCTATGAACAAAGAAATGAATTCAAAACTCACTTCATTAAACAAAGACCGCGACAGTCTATCTGAAAAACTTGAAAGTCTTAAAAAGTATATTAAAGAACAAAAAGAACAGGAAAAAAATAAAAATTTAGCAGCAGAAAAATTTCAAAAAAAATACGGATACGATATATCTATATGGTCGCTTGAAATACATTATTTGGAGTCAATAGTAATTTCATTATGTCAAGAGTCATATAGTACAAGTCCATTTTTACGTAATGAATTTTTACTTGATTCCATTAAAACCAAAAAAGTGGCATTAAAACCATATTCAGAGAATATTTCTTACAATTTGATAAAAAAGGCACGTGATATTAGTTTAAATTCATATATAGTTTCAATCCCAAAACTTGGAAAGTCTGATATATCCGAAAATATTAAAGTTAAGAAAACTGCTTTTCTTCAAAATTATGTTTATCATTCAATGCTTTCTCAGATTCAGCAAAAATATGATAATATTTAATTTTTACATTTGAGTCTCGAATTATTTTTTTTTTATTATTTATTTAATTTCTATCCTAACCTACCATATCATTCAGCCAAAAGTATGAAATTTGTAATATTTCATTTAAAATATAAGAAAATTATATATTTAATCAATTCATTTTTTTAATTAATTATAAGATGAATTTTATAGTTAGAATATACTTATAATAATCAAAGGATAAGTTATTTATTAAATTTATATTATTGTTGTTGTGTAAGTTGCTGTTGTGAAAATTGAACGGACATTGATAATATTGTTGAAATGGATGGCCTTTTGCTTTTATCCACTGTCAAACAACTTCTCACAATATTTTTCAATTCGTCACTATACTGAGGCTCTGATGGGAAATGATACTTTCCATTTATAATGGCAATATTAAGACTTGCACCACTTTCTGCTGCTTCCATTTCAAATGGCGAAATGGAATACATTAATGCAAATAATGTACATCCGAGACTCTGTTCTTAGTTAGTAATGAATTTATTTTAATTTAGCTTAGAAAATATTTAAATAAAAAAAAAAAAAAAAAGAGATAATTACCCAGATATCGACCCGTTCGTCAATGTTGCTTCCTGTTGCAATATCAAATAACTCTGGTGCTCTATATGGCAAAGTACAATGCTCTGCGGCAAAATCTTGCAATTTAAGAGCTTCGTTTCTATTACTTATATGAACTCTAGCCTTTGAAGTCGAACCCAAATCCATTAAAATTGGCAAATCATTATTATCGAGCATAATATTTGCTGGTTTAATATCTCTGTGAGCATATGGAACAATTAATGAGTCATTGTCTGAAGAATTTATTTGCGGAGTAAAATCAGAATTAGCATCATTTCCATTGGAATTATCGTTATATGTGTCTTCTTCGGAAGAAATCAACGGAAGATTTTCGGCATCAGAATTTATATTAGGATTGGAAACAGATGGTATATCTTGTAATTCAAACAAATGCATAGCCTTTAAACCATGACATATTCCGATGAAAATACGAATGATACGTGCTTCCGAAAAATAAGTTCTATCAATTATATTAACATTTATTAAATCTTGTAAATTTCCTTTCTAATAGTTTTAAAAGAAAAATTTAGTATATAGTTTAAAGCATTAATGATATCAGAGATAAATAAAAATTGAATTACAAAAAATGACTTACTGGATAATATGGAAGTAAAATGTACACAGTTTTAGAATTATCTCTTTCTTGCACCATACTATAATCCTAGACCAGGTTAAAAAATGTAGAAGAAAAAAAAAAAAAAAAAAAAAAAAAAAAAAAAAAAATTAATAAATAAAAATAAATAAATTAGAGGTTAAATACTTACAATTGCTTTAATTATATATTTAGAATTAAACCTTTTATAAGCTTCAATTTCTCTCATTGCATTTTGAATATTTTCAGCTACAAATGGACAACGTATCTTTTTAAGAGCATATAGCTTAGAATCTGAAGAGCGAACTAAATACACAAAAGAAAAGCCACCCTATTGAAGGAACAGAAAAAAAAAAAAAAAAAAATACAAATTAGTTTATTAATCTATTGAATTATACAATTAATTAATACTGTTTATTATAATTTATGGAAATTTTTGTTTTTTTCATATTAATCCATGGAAATTATAAGTATTCACTTACTTCTCCTAAAAGCCTTTGTATTTGAAACGATTGTCCATTGATATTTAAAGATGGGTTTGGAAAGCAAGACAAACAAGAACAAAATGAATAGCACACATCAAGAAAATATTGTATAACAGACATTTTTAATAATAATAATATAGAATTATAATTACGATTCTATCCTATGTAAGATAATTTAGTTACTAATTTAAATCTTATAAAAAATTACTATTTTTTTTTTATTTTATTTTTTTTGCACAAAATCAATTTATATTTAAAATAATTTTAATTCAACTAAATTAAGACTATTTAATGAATTAATTCTGAATACTATTATTACACTGTTAAAAACAGAATAAGTTGTATTTTATTATGTGCCACTTGGGGCTTGTTTTTGCATTTAGAATATTACTATAGTGAGTTTATTTTACTGTGTGATTTATTATATGTTGCCATGCAATTAACCGGCTATTTATTTAAATCGTATTTATTAGCTTGAATTTAAACAGCAAATTAATTAATAGGAGTTTTTTTTTTTTTTTTTTTTTTTTTTTTTTTAATTTTTTAACAGATTTTAAGCCAATTGATATAATTGACTCTATTTAAATACTGTATAATATCTTAACAGTTATTGTTTTCTACTAAATTTGATTTTTACTTTTATAATTAAATAAGTGTAGTAATGCATTATCAGTCTATTATTTAGAAGTAAATTCAATTATAGAAGAATGTAGGTTAATAAATCAATTCAAAGTAATATAATTAGATAGTAAAGAAAACAGTAAAAGAAATCAATTGAGGAATAAAAACAAGTAAAGGTAAAAGATAAAATAAGTATTGAGTTTGGATGCAAACACTTATTTATTTGATAGTGTCAACCAAAAGATGCAATTTTTTGAAATTAAATCTAATTTAAGATTCGTAAAAAAAAAAGAAAATTTTAAATCTAATTTTAATGAAAACTAAAAAAGTATAAAGAAAAATATAAAAAATCAAAATAATTTTTCTTTACTATTGAATAAAGTCAATGTAGTATAAGGATTTTGTCTTATTTTAGGATTTTTTATTACACAACTTTGTGACTATCCTTATCCTGAAAAACATAAATATTTCCATTTTAAACTTTATAAAATTATATATATATATATCTATATAAGCTTTCAACTTATTACCAGATGAATATTAGATGGAAAAAATTATAATAGACAAGAAAATATAAATTTATATTATTTTCTTAAAACTGTCGCTTATTATTGCGAACAGCGACAAAGAAATATATTCTTAAAATGTAAATAAAATAACACTTATATGT